>JAESVK010059709.1:39655-55226 GCA_017140935.1 Hamamelis virginiana | reverse complement strand
CAAACAAGGCAACCTGCCTACTTTGAGCTTGTTTTTCTTTCAAATTTCAAGGAAGGTGTTGTATACCACCTAACTAGTGCCAAAGTAGAATGTATACGCTTTCCATAGAAACTTGAATCACTCAATTTGGTGTTGAAACGAAGAAGTTCAAAGCCTTCAAAGTTGGAAAAAAAAATCATATTTTTCTGCAAAAAAAAATTGACTTTGAAAAATGTATTTTTTCTCCCAATTTTAATGGCTTGTAATTTTTTCACTTCAAAGCCAAATTAAATTATTAAAGTTACTGTGAACCAGCCAACCTGGATCGGGAGGCCCTCTCGTTCACTCTTGGGGGGTGTTTATCTTGAGTGGATTGTGGATGATGTTTATCCGTCTCGATTTATCCTTCTCTATTATCCACATTTATTCTTCTCTATTATCCACTCAAGATAGGATTTTTGAAAAAGGATAAGAGTTTATAAAAATTAGGAGTCGCCACCTTATTTTTAGGGAACAAGGAAACCACAAAAAAGAGTTTTATTTTCAATAAAACGTTGACCCCATATTTTGGAAAAGCATAGTCTTTTGAATCAAAGTTGGATTCGAGGGCTAGGTTACGAAGTGAGAAGGTTCCAAGGATCTCCTTGTAGGCACCCACCTCGCCCTAATTAAAGGTCTCCTAATTAAATTTGGGCTTTATCAA
The DNA here is from genome assembly GCA_017140935.1 of Hamamelis virginiana. Taxonomy (NCBI): domain Eukaryota; kingdom Viridiplantae; phylum Streptophyta; class Magnoliopsida; order Saxifragales; family Hamamelidaceae; genus Hamamelis; species Hamamelis virginiana. The sequence continues at coordinate 54,544 of JAESVK010059709.1, read as the reverse complement.
AATCTTTTCAAAATAATCCTAGTATATCTAATCAACCACAAAATATGAATAATAATGTATAATAATAATAATAAATAGTACAAAAGTATACACAATCCTAAGGGTCTTAGGAGACTAGAAGTCAACCTAAGATTGGACTTGCGCCCTATTGACTGCCTACGTACCTTATCAATCGCTTGACAAAGATCAAAGTCCACGTAGTTCGATTACATAGGACTCTCCTATTGTAATCGATCATATCATCTAAAAGTGTTCAACTTAATTCAAAACCCTATCTTCGAGAGTATTTATCCATTTAAAAATTGTTTTTACAAAATATTTCAATAATCAGAAGATTTCCAATCCAATCAAAATTTTGAAAGATAAAACTTATCTTTTAAAAGCAAACCTCGATTTAAACTTCTTTTAAATCAATCATTATTCATGAAATTTCATTCCAAAATCCTTTCTTTTTCAAAGAAAATCATTCACAAATTAAGGAAATCATTTAATAAATCAATTGTTTTCAAATAACAAATCATTTTTAAATCCCTCTCGAGAATAGACTTTTAAACTCATTAAATCGCTTGAATTTGAATATGATTTTTACAACAAAGGAAATTCCTAGGTGGGATCAAATGATCCCCTTAATCCTAGGGTTTCTAGCTAATCCTAGATTAGTCTAAATACCTAAAATACGAAATGCATGCTTGCTGGAATTTAACTAAAATAAATAAAAAATGCAACAAACAATACTAGTAATGCATGAAAAAATGTCCTAAATGCAATCTAGTTAGTCTATGTGAACCTAGGCATGTTTCTAAGTTGATTTGGCCTTAGAAAATGATTTTTAACTTACTTTAAAGACATTTTCAATCCATGGACAGATTTGAATACATCTTTAAAAATAAATTAAAATCCATGAAAATAACAAAGAAAAAATGTGAAAATGAACTAGGATGCAACCTAATATGCACACTAAACTACCATCAAAACTTGATATTTAATCACAAGAGAAGGGACTTACCTTTGCATGCTCCCTCGAACACAAGTCATATCATTCCAAGCAAGGCATAATTAAAATAATAACACAAACCTAACATGTATCTCTAATATGGTAACAATATAAAACTAACTAAAAAGAATAGATTAATATACTTTCCTAACCTTAAGAAAATAACATGCATGAAACTAATGTATTATCATATATTCTAGACATAAAATAAATCCTAATACTAGTATGGTATGATTATGGAAGGAGAATAAAGAAGGAAAGGAAAGAACAAAGAGAAATATGCAAACTTTTATCCTAGCATAAACCAATCCCTATTTATCATGCATACTAGAATAATATGAAAACCTATTCTAAATACTTAATCCTAACTTCCTAAAATATATTCTACACATGAAATAAATCCTAAATATCTAACCCTAACATGACATGATCAAAGAAGACAAGAGGGAGAAATATGCATACATATTATAACAATAAACTAGCCTATCATGCATATTGAAGAAATATGGAACCTAAACTATGCATGCTAACAATAAACTATATCCTATGCATGTATATTAATAAACTAAATCCTATACATACTAAGGAAATAAAAAACCTAACCTAGCATGATTAAAGAAGAAGAAGAAGAAGAAGAAGAAGAACAAAACTACTAACCTTTTTCTCTGCCTCCTTGCTTCAAGCCTTCTCCTCAAGCTCCAAGCCTTCTCTTCAAGCTCCAAGGACTCCAAGGAACTCAAGGACTCTAAAAGTTAAGCTAGAGTGATATGGGGGAAGCTTGTACAATTGCTCAAGCCTCTACTCTCCAAGCTAGCTCTCTAAAGCTTTTACTGTGTGTTGAAACTGATTTCAGGGTCCTCTATCTATAGGGAGGCCTGAGTTTGATCAATGGCTGAGTTTAAATCTCCTAGGAATGATCTAAGGGCTCAAAACCAGCCTTCCAAGGTGTTCATACTCATCCAAAAGCCCCCATGGCCGAACTGGACACATGGCAAGGCTTGGAAGAGTCCTGTAGGGAAAAAAACTCTGATTTTCGTATTTTTTTAGTAAAAAAGGTCGATGACCATCCTCTCTAGGACGGCTGGCCGTCCTTCATGGACGGTTGGCCTTCCCTAGGTGGACGGCCATCAGTCCTCCATTCCTTTTTTAGCCTATTTTGACTTTCCAGAGCCTGTTTTGACCCGGTTTCGGCTTTTTTCGGCTTTTCGGACCCGTTTTAAGTCCAAATTTGACGATTCAAGCTCCGAAACGATCGTGATTCGATTCTCCATGTTTTAAAAAGTGTTTGAAGTGAAAATACATTGACCAAGGTCAAAATTTTAGGAAAAAGTCGACCGATTAGCTGTTTAGAGCCTGCCGGGCCCAAATTAGGGTTTTGAAATTTGCTAACCGATTGCTTTCGAAATCATTTCTTCTTCTCGAAACAAGTTTTAAAATGTTTTAGGAAAGTGTTTTGAAGCCTTTGAAGGCTTTGGTTTGATAAAAATATAGAATCCCGGTCGCTTCCGGTCGAAACCCTAATCTAGGCTTTGAAAAGGTCTTTCGAGCCTTGAGAGCCAGATGTGAGCCAGAAGGCTCAACAGGCCTTGCCACTAATCAACTTAGTTACCAAAAACACTTTAAATATCTATACCAAAGCTTCGAGGCCATTCGAAACAAGATCGACAGTCATTCAGGGCTTTTGTGATTCAAATGACAAAACTGCCCTTCAGTCACAAAAGGCCTTATTTTCTATCAAGCCTAGCTCGGAATGCCATGAAATTTTGCAGGGATGTTCCTAGACTTTCTAAAAACCTAATGCAAAAAGAACCGACTCAATCTGACCAAAAAACCTACATGTGATAATGACCTTTAACCTACTACCCACAAAGGGTAAAACTGGCAACTTAGGGTTTTGACACCCTATTTCACCTTTAATCATAGGCAACCATTCATGACCATACTCATGGTCAAAAATGGATGTCTACAGTTACAATCTAAAGTATGCCATGAAAATTTTCCATAACAACTTGAATCACTCAAATTAGAGTTCATATGTAGAAGATATAATCCTTCAAAATAGGCTTGCCGAAAAATGGAGATCTTTGAACATAAATTCATACCTTATGGAGGTGGTGGCATTTACTAAATCTATGGGGAGATTTTGCAATTTTGCTTAAACTCAGGTGAGGCTTATGTAATTTACTCTTAATTTTTTAAAAAATCTTTTGAACTACATTGATACTTTACTTTTAAAATTGTCCTAATTAAAATCGCTACAATTAAAAGTTTATGGACTAAATTGAAAATTTATATAAAGTTCTTAAGGTATTAAAATGTAAATAAACCGTGAGATCTCCTCACGTGATGAACATTGACATGCCATGTTAGAACCACATTAGCATTGAATTACCATGTCAACACCACTACATTGTTGACTTGCCACGCTAGCGCCGCTGTCAGTGTCCACGTGGTTGTTCCATTAATTTTATTGACAACAGTCATATTTTGGCCTACATTGAAACTTTAACTTTTAACTTGTCAATATATCGAGTCAATAAAAGTTTGTGGCCAGATTAAAACTTTGGTAAAGTTTGTGGTACTTTAACTTAATAAAATTCTACCTTTAGTAACTTGGTTGTAACATTTTGTTTGGAATATGTTAAAAATTTGGCAAAAAAAATGAAAATTGTTGTGAGTACTACTTCTATTTTTTTTATAAAAAAAAATTATAAAAATGATAAATAAAAAAAATTTTGAGAAGATAGTGGGGTTCCACTTAACTAATAGCAAACTCCACTTTGCATAGAGATGCACACTCATATGATCGAATGGCCATAAATAAGATTGATGGACCATAATAAACTATAAAATTATATGTAACTGTTCACTGCAGGAAAATTTCTACAATTGACAGCCGCGCATTTATGGTATTTTGAGTTGAAGGGGGCGTGCCAAAAAAATTAAACTTACCACTTTTCAAGATGATTGGCTCGAAGAAAGCCAAACTGACTTCTAATCAGGCAATTATGTAATGGTTCGAATTTGCCTCAATGAAGAGTACTTTAATACCTTAGGCAAATTAATGAATCAAACTAAAACAAAGTAAAAACAGATAATAAAATGAATCGAAGAAACCACATAATCATAATATTACCTCCATTTCTGGTACAGCAATCATACAACTTCTGTTAAAACTCTTCGATGCAATGAATGGTTTAGAAGAAAGGATCCTAAAGGCTAAGTTACCTAAACTAAGTTACTTAAGCTAAGTAAAGGAAATTACAAATTTGAGACTGAATAAAAGAAATTGTAAATTTGAGACTGAGTAAAGGAAATTACAAACTGGAAACTGAATAACGGAAATTACAAGCTGGAAACTGAATAAAGGAAATACAATTTGAAACTAAGTAAAGGAAATAAAGATAAAAACACATGTTTAGTGTGGTTGGTTTGGTTGAGGAACCAGTGGTTTTGGAACCTTTTGCAATGAGGTCTCTTCTTCTATTTATAGACTTCGTGAGTAACTGCCTTCGATCCTCCATTGGATATTGCCGTGACACGTGTCTAGGCTGACATCTTAACTGTCTCCAAGTTTTGCCTCCAAATCCATGTATGATGATCCAATCAGAAGAAGCCCTCGTGGAACTATTTTAAACATTTGAAATGAATAACTGCTAAGCGGTTATTTAGCAATTATTATTTTAAATCTTCAAAATGTTTAATTTTGCTCGGAAATGAAACCAAACAATTTGGCACTTTTTAAATAAAAATTAGCTTTTAAGCGGTTACTAGCAGTTATAAGGTTCAATTTCAAAAAATCCTTTTGATTTTCAAATATGAATAACCATTAGATTGGGTCACTGTTTCGCCTCTTCAAGGCAAAGTAAATAACTGCCGAAATAATAGTTTTGCCTCTTCAAGGCAATATAAGTAATTAAAAACCTGCTTCATTTAGTACACGTAGCTTCAATTCATTGGCATGAAATATTTGAGCGTAAATATACCCCCCGCTACAAGAAAAACTCAAACATGAGTTTTGAATTGATGTGATGCACGTCTCTTCAAGTTCATGGGTGACGGTCATGTTTTGATTACTCTTTATAACCCTATGTTGTTCGATCATTATTCTTCTACAGTTCTCAACCATTTGAAACTTTCATCCTCTTACTGTTTCATCTTGATACAAAGCTTTCATGGCTTCTTCCTCCAAAACCGCTAGTAAAACCCATGCTTCGGCATTGAAAGACCAATATCCAGAAACCCTTAATGACCACAAAGACCTCCTTTACCCTAACATTCTCAACACCTATGAATCAAACCCTAAAGTTGCAGTTCTTGGCCCTTCATTTAAGGGTGCAATAAAAGATGACTTCATTGCTCATTTTCCATTCCCAGAGGATGAACAAACTCTTCTTCAACGAAGTCAAGCTGTGGCTTAGGAGGGCAATGCAATCCGCCATTGGCCCAAGGTGGATGATGGATGGAGTGACTGGGTTGAAAGGGTAAGAGTCTTTAAAGAACAAGAATGGCACGAACTGGGGATTCATGATGCCATTTCTCTTTCCACAAAAAATTTTTCTTGCAATAGTAAACTTTTAGCTTCTGCTCTTTGTTTCTGGTCCCCTGCCTTTAACTGTTTTCAATTCCCTTGTGATCCCATGAGTCCAACAATTTTGGATGTTTATGCTATTACTATCTTACCCCCAATTGGAATTGAGGCCAATGCTTTGTTGTCGCATGACCAGACTGCTTCTTATTCTATTTTGATTATCCCAAATCTCAGTTACACAGGTTTTATTAAATGTGAAATGGGACAAGCCTCTTCTCCTTTGTCTTTAAAGGAATATACTTCATTTCTGTTGTTTTGGATAAATAGATTTCTAATTTGTTCTTCTTCTCAAAAAATAACCCAGGAATTTGTTTATATTGCAAAAGCCCTTGCTTCGAAGCAAAAGTTAGCTTTGGCCCCTTTCTTACTGGCCAATTTGTACTTGAAATGCCAAAATATGCATCAAAAAGCAGTTGAGATATCAAATGGGAGGCCCCTTTTGGGTCTTACAATTTTGGCTTTATGCATATTTCCCTGAAATCAGGCCTAAACTTTTTCTTTATGAAAATCATACCTTTCTAAATTTTGGTGAAAGACTTATTAAAGCAGAGGAACATCAAGAGTTAACCTCTTCATCTCATCTCTCTTTCTTCTTCAATCTCTCTTCTAAGAGAAAACCCTCTTTCTTCGAACCATATTCTGATCCTTCAGTTGGACCCTTCTGGTTCAAACAAATTTATCCACTGAATTCTTCATTGCAAGTCACAGAAGAGATGGCAAACATTTGGTCTAGTTTTTTTATCAGTATGGACTTGTTAGTCTCCTCTTATGCCACCAGATGTCGTGCTCAGTTCTATGAACCACATGCAGTGCCTTATTTCCCAAACATGTTTGCTAGGCAGTTTGGTTTACTTCAAACCATTCATTTGCCTCGTGTTAGCTCATTCGCTAGCATTTCTCAAAAAGAGAAGTTTTTAAGGAAGATACTTTGATCACTGAGATTATGACTACACATTCAAAGGTTAAAGGCACATTCAATTTCCAACCTTTTGATTGCCTTTATTTGTCCACGGACAAGTTTGAAGATTGGTGGAATGCAAACTGGACCAATACCTTTGGTACTTTCAATTTTCCTGAATTGGTAAAAGTTTTGTTCCCTTTTGAGTATAAAAAAAAATCTTCAGCCTCAACCTCTATCCCTGCCAGACAATCCCCAACAAAAAAGAGCAAGACTTCTATTGAAGCTCTTCTAACTCAAGTTGCTTAAAATTTGGCACCAACAACAACTGAAATTCCTCGAACCAATCCAAAGAAAACAGTCAATGTTGCATAGCCTCCTCAGTCTTCTAGAAAGAGTAAGAAATTTTTCTTCTTTTATTTCCACTTAAATTTTGAATCACAATTTTCTTGCACCTAATTGAACACATTGATTTTGCAGGTCAAAGACTTCTAACTCAGAGACTGCAAAATATTCCTTCTGGAACTGAAATCACTATTAGTGATGATGATCAAGAAGAGAAGGGTCATAATGAAGAAGAAGAAGCTGAAATACCTTTGGTTAGGAGAAAACCAGCCAAGGTTACTTCAACTATTGCGGCTGCTGCTCAAGAAAAGTTATACCCTGATGTACACCCTGAAAGGAGGACTAAATCTTTTCATAGTCCCTCGAAGCAAAAAGCAAAAGTTGCCTTTGATCAGCCTCCACCCATTCTTAAGGATGACATTAGTGTATCTTCTGTAGATGACACTATTCAAGAAGAGAAATTAAAAAAGAAAATTGAAAGAAAAGAGAAAATAAGGCTTTAAAGAGAAAAATTAGAGAGAATGGAGAGAATGATCCAAGAGTACCAGGAAAGAGAGAAGAAAAGAGAAATCTTAAGAAGCAAAAAAGGAAAACTTTGAAGGCAGTAACTGTTCTCTCTTCACCGCAATCTGAGGGACAACAAACTCAAGAGATAGAGGATCCAGGCTATAACACAGCTACATCAGAGCCCCTCTCTATTGACCCTATTATCTCAATTAACCCTCAGGGTCAAATTATTGTTGTTAAGGTAACTTTCAACTATAATCTTGCTTTTACTGGAATATCTTATCATGAATCACCTTCTACTTGACCTTTTTTTTTATTAATTGCAGTCTTCTTCTGATTCTGAAGAAACCAATTCAACTCCATTCAGTTCCTCAGCTGCAATTTCCCCTGAGTTACTTGAATTCATTTTAAATCAATTACTATTGATTCATGAACTAAAATCTCTTTTGGGAATATTTATACACAGATCCACGAGTTGCTTAAAAGAATGGCCACTTATGCTGTTGAGTTACCTGCTAACTACACAACAACTCTTCAAGCAACATCTCTGCAAGTAAGACTAGCACAATTCCTTATATTTTATCATAAGAAAATTTATAATGGAGACTAATAATTTTATTGCCACAACTACCAAAATTCTCTCTACATACTCCAATGACCCAACCTCCAGAAGAAAAATTCTCTTCACTTCATCTTACTGAAGAGGAAATTTCACAATTACCTTAACCTGTGCTGCCCTCTAAGGAGGTATATTCTTGTAAAAGATTAAATAAATATAAAGCTTGTTTATATTTTTAATACTTTGAACTCATTAAATTTCTTTCTTGTTTCAGGTTGATTTAGAGCCCACTTTCATGGCTATGGTTGAAACTCAACCAGTCCAAACAAATGCACCTTCTTTAACCTTCAATGCATTGTCTTCAGATATGGATAACACTTTAGCTCTGGTTGAATGGGAAAATCAGGAATTGCAGTCTGCTGGAGAAGAATCTCCTCCAAGTACTTCATCTCCTACTATCTCAAACAAAGCAAAAATTCTTTTCAAGAAGTGCAATGACTTATCCTTGGATGATTTAACCGATCCATCTCTAAAGAGAGAAATTGTCAAACAATGCCAAGATCTTGCAAACAGTCTTGAAAATGCTGAACAAGGCTCTTCCATGGAACTAAAGCTCTTGTCTTTGCATATGATCGATGTAATTGAAAGATATGGATAGATTAAAGGAGATCTAGAGACTGTGAATTCTGCCATTGCTGACATCCAGACCGGTTCTGATTTCCTAAAGTCAAACCTGAAGCAGCAAGAAAGTGAAAAACAAAAACTTGAATCTTTGGAGGATCGAATCAAGGTTCTCCAAACTGAATTGATTGCTCTCCAAGCTTAAAATGCCACCAATCAAAAAGCTATGATTGACTTGAAGACTGCAGCCAATCCTCACAAAGAGATACTCAGAAAATACCTCGAAGATAAACCAGGTCCTTTGAAGAGAAGACTTGTTATGATGCAGTATCTGGATTCAAGCTGATTGGAACACTATGAAAAAGAGACTTCAATATTTCTTATTTGGATTGTAATCCTTGAACAATAGTTTTATTCAAGCTTTTATGTTTTAGCTTTACTTTGTAAATACTTTTCAGTATCTTTTGTGATTAATATCATTTCGTTTCATTATGGCATCTTTATTAAGTGCTTTAAGTGCCATTATATTTTAATCTTGAATAGCAAATCTACCAATATCATTAAGACTGTCCATTTTCCCACATAGTAGGAAAATACTTCTTAAGAAATTTACCATTGATCTTTTTTGGGTGTACATACCCATTAAGATTCTCTAAATGATATGCCCCACCTTTTAACACTCTATGAATTTGGAAAGGACCCTCCCAATTTGCTTACCATTTACCATATTTATGGTCTTTTGTCCCAATTGGGAGTATAATCTTCCAAACTAGATCACCTTCAGCAAAAGTTTTTTGTTTTACTCTTTTATTATAAGCTCTTTTTGCTTTCTTCTTTTGCATTTGAATATGATTCAAAGCTTCGAACCAATCTTCGTCTAGATTATCATGTTTTAAATGCATGGCCATTTCATAATCTACTTGGCCTAATTCATATTGTTTGGCAATTCTAAGGAAACTCACATTAATTTCCATGGGCAACACTGCATCATGCCCATAAGTTAATGCGAATGGAGTAGTTCCTGTACTAGAGCACTTCGAAGTCCTATAAGCCCATAGAACATTAAGAAGCAACTCATGCCATTCTCTTTGATTATCTTTGATAACCTTTTGCATAGTTTGTTTCTAAATTTTGTTTGAAGATTCAGCTTGACCATTGGTTTGCGCATAATAGGGAGTTGAATAAATTAAGGTAACTCCATATTGGCTTATAGACTCCTTCACCTCATTCCCAATAAAAACACTCCCTTGGTCTGCTATAATAGTTTGAGGAATGTCAAATCTACTCATAATCTCTTTAATGAATTTGATTACTTTAGCTTGAGTGACTACAACCATAAGTTTTGCTTCAACCCATTATGTAAAGTAATCTATAGCTACTATTACAAAAGAATGTTGCTTCGAGGAAGGATGAAATATCTTTCCAATTAGATCCATGGCTCATCCTCTAAATGACCAAGGCTTCACTATTGAATTCAACACAAGTGCAGGCCTATGGCATATATTCACATTCTTTTGACATGTTTGGCATCCTTTTGCATAGTCGATGCAATCTTGTAAAATGGTTGGCCAATAAAAGCCATGTCTTCGAATCAACCATCTCATTTTTGATACCTGGTTGATGAGATCCACATGTTCCTTCATGAACTTCACCCACAATTCTAAGGGTTTCTTCTTCACTAGGGCATCTTAGCAACAAACCATCCGAGCTTTTCTTGTATAACGCTGTATCATACAATACATATTTCAATGCTCGAAGCCTCACTATCCTAGATGTTTTTATATTAGGATTTTGAAGATAATCTTTTATTGGTATTCTCCAGTCTTCCTTTTGAGCATCAATTTCATTAATTTCAATTGGAAAACCTCTTTCCAATAATGAAGGCAAAACTCTTTTATTTTCAAAGCACATTTCTACACTCCATGATATTTCTTTAAAACCAGAAGCAATTTGGGCTAAGTCATTTGCTTCTTCATTTAAGAATCTAGAAACATAGTCAATAAAAACATCTTTGAAATTGCTAATCAAATGACTTGCATTAACATAATAAGGCAACAACACTGGACTTAAACATTGGTAATCTCCTTTAATTTGTCTTATAACAAGTTGAGAATCTCTCATTACTTCAATCATTTCGGCTTTCCACTCTTTCAAGATTTCAAATCCAAAGATTAAAGCTTCATATTCTGTTTACTGGTAACATTATGTTCCAATCTTAAACAAAATTTAGTTTTGATTCTCTTTGGTGATTCAATTACAACACCAATTCCAGAGAAATGAACAGTTCTTAACCCATCGAACCACATTCTCCATGGGACAAATCCCAAGTTACACATTGCACTGTAGTGCCTTTCGGGATTTTTTTAGTATTAATAGTATTAATGCATGTGTTGAAAATTTTCACCTTTTACACTATTGGATGATTATTTTTCATGAAAATACATGAATTTTATATGTCAAATGAAAGATGTATAAAATGTTATCATTATAGATTACTACAGTGCAATTTGTTGAATTTTATATGTAAAATGAAGATGTATATGTAATTATTAAAATACTTATGAGTGCAATTGTCAAACCAAGATTTCATTAGTATTTACAATGAATATGAAAATATGCATATCTCAAGTGGGTTAGATGATGTATATATTTATATAGTTATGCTAGACTGTAAATAAAATTCAAATTTGTATGTTGATCGAGTTATGATAAACACATTCAATAATTGTATATGTTCAATGTGTGTTGAAATTGATACATTTTATACATATAAATGCATATATTGTATACAGAAAGAACCTTAAGACTTATTCTTTCCAATAGAATCAAAATATTTTAGAGGAAAAATAGGAGAATAATACGTTAATATATGAATAATATAATCCAAGAACCATCAGACTTATAATTTCCAATATAATCAAAATATTTTAGAGAAAAAATAGGAGAATAATACATTAATATAATAATAATATAATCACAAGAATATTAGATAATCAAGAATAAAATAACAATCTTATCTTATCTTCTTAAAAATATTCAAATTTTGAATTTGAAATAAATAAGGAATGGTTATAAAAGGAATATTGGATAATAAATATGTAACTGACACAAACACCCTACATATCATATTCTTATTTATGGGGGTATTTGTGTCATAAAAATAAATAAATTTGGAAACCTGCTATTAGAATTTGAATTTTAGGGACCTAATGGGCTAGTAAAAAAAATCAGAGATTGGATAGAATCCAAGTCTGATTTGAGGGACTTATCACTAAAAAACCCTTTTGTTTTTTTAGTACTTAAATCTATCTCCTATGTTTCGAAGCAACTGCAAAAAAGAATGACTTTTGATAATGTCTATGACGATAACAACATCCAAGCCATTTAGGCTTCTCTTGAAAATGACTTACTAATGCGTTTGGATTTGTTGTTGATCTGACATTGGATCAACACCTATTGATCAAGCGTTGAATGGACGACACGCGAGTAAAAAGGGTGATCCAAAGGTTGTAGATGGAAACAGGTGGTTGGGCGTCACTTTTGGGGCTAAAAAGCCAAATATAGTTAACAGAGTTAACGTTTGGCTGAAGGTTTAACTCCCCCAAATTTTTGGATTCCCGCCCAAATCACCTCAATTCGGTCCACGCTCTCTTTCCCCACAATTTCTCTTGCCCTCTCTCTCTCCTCATGACCTAAAAATTGCTTCTCTCTCTCTCCCCTCTTGGTAGTTTGCTCACTCTCTCACCTCTGTATATCTCTCCTTCTTTGTCTCCCACCTCTAAATATCTCTCTTCTCCTCATAGGACATGATTGTATCGCAATCATGTAATTCCAAGTGCGACTGAGCGGTCCAATTTATAGATTTTCTATGTTTATTAAAAGTTTTTTATTATAGATTTCCTAATATTTATTATTTTCAATCTTTTGTAGAATATGTGTATAAATGGAGTGAAATAAGTGCAAAAGATTGAATGGTTGAAAAGGAGCCAAAGTCAAAATAAATGAAGATTATCATGGAATGAGCTACATGGGATAAGATGCAAAAGACATAAGCTACGTGGGATAAGAAAAAGAAAAGGAAAGGAAATGAAATGGCAAAGTGGCAAACAATTACAAAAGAAGTGGGCCATGTATTATTCATCAAAGCAATTGCTGATTGTGGAAGGAGAAATAAGAAGATTAAAATAATTTGGAAATGGAATATATCAACAATGCACAAAAAGGCACCACAACAAGTGTCCGAGAACCAGATTTGGTCCACTATCGATAGTGGCGTTGCACTATCGATAGTTATCCAAGGACTGCAGCAAGCCAATTCTTTTATTTCCAGTTTTGTGGCTTTACCGATAAAGGCATCCATCACTATCGGTAGTAGTAGATTTCTTAACTATTAAGCAAGCTTCAAAAGTCCATTACCGATAATTGTCATCAATTATTATCGATAATAGTAACCAACTTTGCAAATATCTGCAGATTTTTTATCCTTTTTTAGGGGCATTTTGGTCTTTTTGCTTTAAAGCTTATATATAATTCAAAGGCTTCTCTTGGGACGGCTCTCTCTTCACTTTAGTTAGCTTTAGCTTAGACTTTTATTTTCTTATATTTAGCTTAGATTTTTATTAGCTTAGATTTTTAGTTTGTGATTAGTTTATTTTTTTGTAATTTCATTTTCTTGTTTTATTTATTTGTATTAGAACAGTTTGTAATATTTTTCAGTTTATGAATTTAGATTTCAGAGTTTTCAATTTCAAGTTAATTTCTTCCGTTTATTTTACTTTAAAGCTGCGTACTTTCAATTCTATGGGAAGCTAAGCTTAAACAGCTGGATTAATGAGGGATTCTTGACTCACATCTTAGGTAAATGATTTTTCACACTAATGCCTAGCTTGATAGATTTGGATATTTATGATAACACTGTATTTGCTCAGATCCACAAGGATTGGCTAGCTTTCACCATCTGTAGACAGGATTTCTTGGCACAGGTAGTTCTTAGCATTAAAAGCATTTCTTGTGTTTGTTTAAATGTTTGAAAGAGTGATTATCATTAATATTCTACAATCTTCGAGCGGGATGATTTTTATTGCAAAATCCTCTGCGCTGACCATTCTACAATGTAATTTGAGCTTGTAAATGTTTGGGTTTCATTGCTAAATATCCCATCCAGACCATTCTTCAATATAATCTGGATGTGTAAAAAAATGTGAGAAATTAGAACCATGGATGTGGGCAAGTTGAATTCTAAATCCCAGCTCTTTTCTTTCATTGTTTTAATATTCATTTACTTTTATGTGTCTAGATTAAACAACTCTCATTACAACCCCCATGATTTTTATTTTCTTTTTCTCGATTCTGAGCAATTTTCAAAGGGATTTGTAAGCTTTCTTGACTCCCTATCCCTGTGGATAAGACCATGGGTACTCCCATGAATTACTATGCTTGCAATAGATAGATCCTACGCTTGGGATTGCACTACACTTTTCTAAGGCAAGCAGGACATCCAACTATCTCGCTTGATCAATAATGAATAGGTAAGTGACTTGTGGATGTAATGGCCATCAGAATCAATTATGTAACTTGGCTCATGAAATGAGAGAAAAAAAAATATGCCAAAATAAAACATAAAGTTGATTGAGCATCAAGTGTTTGACAAAATGTCATAATAAAAACTATTTGCCAAAATGTGAGTGTGTATATCTCTCCTTCTACCCCTTTCTCTCTCTCTCTCTCTCTCTCTCGATTTACATATCTCACGACTTTTAAGAGAAAATGGACGGATTTGAGAAGGTTATAATGATGAGATGGAAGGTTAGCCCCCTCACATGTCTAATAAACTTCAAGTCATTCGAACCAATGTCGACTATGGGCTGCCTATAGTCGACTATGGCTTTGCAACTTAGGCATATTTTTTAGATCTGTGAAGCCAAAGTCGACCATAGGCTTCTGTCATTAGACTATTTGAAAGAATCCCATGAAATAAAGCGGAATAAAATTTTTCATGGAATCCGATTAACCAAGATCTCATGATTGATTATATAAGCTATAAAACAAAACCTAAATAAATGTAAACCACTTACATTAAAAACCTTAAGATGGATTAATGAAGGTAAATCAGCCCCAAGTAGATGAAAGCCTCCAAGATTGATCCACACTAGTTGCAAGCTTCAAAAGATGAGAGAGAAAGAGGAGAGTGGCGGCTAGGGTTTGTCAAAACCCTTTGATCTATCTCAAATTGCAATGGCCGGCCCTCCCTAGTGGTTATCTAATATATGGAGTGCTAGCTCCTATTAGATAGCCAACTCTATCAAGTTATCTTGTTTCAAATTTGAAACGATTTCAAATTTAAATTTCAATTAACTAACTTGAAATTCAAATAG
>JAESVK010059709.1:26649-39555 GCA_017140935.1 Hamamelis virginiana | reverse complement strand
TTATCTTGTCATCTCATGTTAATTTCAAATTTGAAATAATTTCAAATTTCAAATTTCAAATTTCAAATTTCAAATTTCAAATTTCAAATTTCAAATAACTTGAAATTCTAGTTAATTAATATTTGCATATTAATCTTTAAAATAATAACACTTATTATTTCTTATTTATAATTAACTCTTAATTATAATATTATTCTCTCTTCTCCTTTAAATGAAGCCTGCACCTATATGTACGTGTGTGACCTCTTAGGTTCACAACAACCTAGTAGTAGGAATTAGGATAATAAATTATCCTTCAAATAAAACTACTTCTATTTAAGGTTCAAATTAGAACTCTTCTAATTTCCCTTTGAGAAATAAATTTCTCTTTGGCCTCTACTAGCCCTGAGTGACATCTAATAATATGTCAAGACACACCCTAAGTTGTGTGAAGGTTAATCATAACACAGTGAACCCTTCAGTTACAATTAAAATACAATTCAATCCTTCCATCAAACAATGTCTTAGTTAAATTACTTGGGTATTGGATAATATGTCAAAACCCTAATTTAACATTTTTTATGTGATTCTCAAAATATATCAATTCAATTTTGGGATATTCAAGAAACAGATTTCTAATTCCCAACTGCTTTGGCCAAAGACTTCTATGAATTATATCTTTGAGAATAATACATGGTATTCTCTCTCTTTATTGAGAGTGACAGATTCCTTGTTGTACACTCATATGTCCCCATGATAGGTCTACTAGGGCCAATGAGTACTTATACAAATTTCATGGTTAGGATATGTATGTATTACTATCAAACCTTAATATCCATAACACAGGACATCTATAGTGCCTTAGGTCTAAGAAACACTTGCATTATTGTAACCCTGAGTTGTTGTTTGACATGTAAGTAAAATTTATTCAACAAACTCAATCAATGATCACATTCAGTGTACTTGTTCTCAAACAAGCACCCACAGGTTTGTCCTAGTGTACGTCATTACACAAATGACTTGAGACTGGTCATTTTCCACATTGATCAGACATAACATGTGCTAGTCTATCCGGATTATTAATGCCCAATAAATAATCCTATGACTAGGAATATCTAAGAAAGAAGTCTTTAACAATATAAGTCTCCTTATCTCAACTCTTGAGTTCTTATATTGACTTTCTTTCTAAGGACTTATCATGAACATAATAACAGTATAATACATGATAATCAAAAACCCATTTTATTAATCAATAATAATAATACATGAATCAAGTTTATATCCTAAATTACACTAGTGAGATTGGCTATTAAGGCATACTACTAACACTATTGACGCACAAATTTTGTAAAATATATGTTCTCTCTCAAGAGATATATTTATACATATTGTTGGCCCAAAATATACTCTAGAGGGGGGGTGAATAAAGTATAGGCAAATAAAAATGATTTAAAAAATAGGATAGATAGTTTTTGAAATCTTGAACTTGAAAATGCAAGTTTGAACAATAACTCAACAAATAATATATCAAATAAATAACTTGAAATGAAAGAGATTGAGTTAGAGAAATTCAAACACAAGGATTTTAACGTGGTTTGATCTCCGTTTACGTCCACGCCTCAAGAACTCCGTCGAGAGGATTAATCCACTAACAAAACTCCTTCAAGGTGGAGAAACCTTTACAGCTGCCATCTTTCAAAGGTGGAAGACACTCACCCACAAGAGTTACACAAAACCCTTAAATCTCACAAAGGAAACAAGAAGAAGATGGAGTATTACATTAAATGCTTCAACAAGCTGATTTGTAATAAATACAAGCACAACTAATGGCTTCTCAAATGCTTAATAAAAATAGCTCAAAGAGATTCACAAAGAGAAGCTTGAATGGATGAGTAAATAAGAGTAAATGCTTTCAATAAATGAGAATAATATTGTAGGTAGATCATAAATGAGAGCAAGAGCTCTATATATAATGAACTAGAGCCAAAATGGCCGTTTGAAAACCCTAGAGTCTGATTGGAGAAGATGAGGGTAAGTTAGGCTCATTTAATTATTCTAGAGTCTGATTGGAGAAGATGAGGGGGTAGGTTAGGCTCATTTAATTATTCATTTGCTATAAAGGGAAAGAACCGTTTTGAAGTTGCAGAGACGTTAGTCGACTAGCTAGCTTATTTTCAAAAGGTTTTGGCTTCCCGAGCTCGGTTAGTTGACTAAGCACAGGGTGTTAGTCGACTAGCTAAGTTAAAAGCTTTGAAACAATTTTTTGGGTTTGTTAGTCGACTAGAGACCAAAGGGTTAGTCGACTAGAAACTTTAAAACTCATTTAAAAAAATTTTCGGGGTCGATTAGTCGACTAGAAGAAGGGTTTTAGTCGACTATCATCTCTGCTTCTCAAACATGGCTTCTGACTAGCTCTTAGTCGACTAGCAAAAGGGTATTAGTCGACTAGAGAACCATTAGTCAACTAGGACAAGGTGTTTAGTCGACTAACTTAAGATTTCTCAAAACATTGCTTTTGACCTTCACTTAGTTGACTAGGACTATGGTTTTAGTCGACTAGAGAAGTTGCAATGTCAATATTTCGAAATTCTTAAGTCCAAATCAACTTATAACACTTGAATAAGTTAACTAAATGTTCCAAAACATTTTTGAGCAAGTTTGAAAACATTTTCAAGTATGAATGCTAATGCAACATGAGTTAAAATGGTTTTCTCTTGAGCTATGCAATATTGAACATAAGAGAAACCTTACAATAAGTTCTTAATCACAAGGAGAACAACTTGGCTTCAAAAGGTCTTCATAAGCTTGTTTTCAAGTTAATCTTCAAGGATTGAACTTCATGAGCTTTAGATGAATAAGGTGCGCATTGAATTGCTTGGAATATGTTGATGAGCTCCAACAAAATATATAACTTCAAATCTATGGAGACACAACACTTAACCACTTGTTAGTATGGTTTAGTTATCATCAAAATAAGGCCAAAGACCTTAGGGCTAACACATATGTATACGAATCTAAGGTTAGGTGCACCTGATGCAAGTTGCGTCAACTAACCTCATTTAGAACAACTTGTAAAATATATTTTGAAAAACTAACTGTTTGATTAGATACCCCTTTTATGTATATCATATATGCAAAAATATCACAGTGATCTAATGGTATGATTTTTAACAGGAATGACATACATAAGAGGGTTATCTAATCTAACGGTCAATTTTTCAAAATATACTCTGCAAGTGGTTCTAAATGAGTTTACCTGATGCAACTTGCATCAGGTGCACCTAACCTTAACATTCCTATATGTGTGTGTGTGTATAATATCGATTTTTAATATATGTATCCTTTTAGTTTGATTTGTATTTGATTTTGGATTTTTTTGGAAAATTTTAATTTGGGTTTGATTTTAGATTTAAAAGAAAGAGATGGTGGTTGGTTTGTCGGAGTATCCATGGATGGCCGGAAAAGCTTGTCTTGTTGGTGCGAGCTTATGGCAGGAAAAAATGGAGTTTACCGGTTGGGAAAATTGAGACCGGCTCGGGTGAAATTTTTTGGGTTTGAATTATGTTCGATTTTGGAAATTTTTTATTTCTTTGATTTTGGATCTAAAAGAAAAGGATGGTGGTTAGGTTGTCAAAGTAGCCATAGATGCCCGGAAATGCTTGTCACTAGTTAAGAGATGAGAGAGGAAAAGCACATAGCAGCTTTGGGTCGTGAAGAGTAGAAAGAGCAAATTTGGGGATGTCGGGAGGGAGGAGGGGGAGAGGGAGAGAGAGGGAGAGAGAGAGAGCGCGCGCGCAGAGGGTTGATGTGAGTTTGGACGGGAATATGAAATTTTTTAACAAGTCAATGCTGGGATGAGCGTTAACAGAGTTAAAGTTTTGCTGAAAGGCCCAAAAATGACGCCCAACCCTGTGTTTTCATATATAACCTTTGGATCACCCTTTTTACTTGCGTTCACCCATCCAACGCTTAAATCAATAATTTTTTTATCAAACGTCATATCAAGAGCAATTTCAAACACTTACTAAGAGGAGATATTGTAAGATAGATGAACTAATTAAACTTAACTTTGTTTTTTAGCTTATTTATTTCAATTGCTCAGCTCAACTTGAGGAACATATTATTTTATCTCAATAAGTTCACCTATAAATATTAAATTAAATAAATGATTGGGCCTCGGGAACAAATGGCCTTGGCTAATCATCCTGTTGGAGGCCTTTACTTTTTGCCTGTTTGCGTACCTCAGGTCCGTATATATTTTACTGCTTTATTCCTTTCTTATTTTCCTTTTGAAAAAATAAATAAATTATAAGATAGTCAAGAACAAAGTCGGGGGCTGGCCTTGAGATTTTGGAGGTCCTAAGTGACTCCTAAAATTGGGCCCTACTATGTATTGACACACACACACACAAAAGAGTAAAAATTAGCACATAAATACTAAGTATATACTATTGTACTTTTGTTTGCTAATAATATTCATACAAAATTTGGTGCCATATATCACTACTAGAATCATACACTAAAAGAAAAGGCATGCAGTAACGATAATAGAGTTTTTCTTTTTCTTTCTCCTCTTCTTGGTTTTGGGTTGTTTGATTGCTGAGAAAATGTGGAACTCTAATTGATTTTTAATTGTTTGATTCCAAGAAAATAGGGTAATTGGGGGCACTATTTTTTAGCAAAATTTTGAGGGCCCAAGGCGACCGGTTGCTTAGGTCGTCCTTAGGGCTGGCCCGACAAAGTCAAGGTTAATTTGCTCATGTTTTTAATAGGGAGAATTCGAATAGCAAACCTCAAGATGTATTAACATTGGAAGGATAACTTACACTCTAAACGATTGCTAAAAAAAGGGAGGTAAATAAAAATAAGAATTGTTTTTTATCTTTTTTATTTTTTTATTTTTTTGTATTTGGTTTGAAAGTCGACAATAGTTAATGTCTAACTATGATCAATGCGGAAAATCCCTAATCTCATTAACCAAATGACAAATAGATAATATGCATATCATCAAGCAACACGTATTCAAGTGATTATCAAGATGGATCCATGATTGACAATCACACATCATTCCATTTTTCTTGATAATCAAACAAGTAATCAATTATTCATAACGCATGATTTACATGGAAAATCCAATAAAAAATAAAAAACCACGGTTAGATCTCATGCCATCATTATGAAGAATGAGAAATTGCGAGTTAAGAGTTATACCAGCCCTATCCACAAGCTTAACTCAATCTTCTATCAATCACCCATTACGATCGAGTCCACGATCACTCCATTGATGCTTCCATCTACCTAGCTCCAAAAGGAATCCACCAAGCACACATTGAGACCACAAGGCAATCAATCTAATTCACATTGGATTGAGGTATGTGATTTCTAGCAACCTAAGGATCCCTAATCTATAGAAAGATCGAAAGGTCAAAGCACCATAGAAATAGAGTAATTGTACACAATGTATCAAACTAGATCTCACAAAGATGTAGGAGTTTCTCTCTCTAAAAGGCAACCAATCTCCTTATCGGCCTTAATTAATTAGTTGAAAGTACACTATTTATAGTGCAAAGTACGCACATGACTTCAGCATGCCAAGTACAAGAGAGATTCTTCTAGAAATGGGTAGTAAAAGGTCAAATTTTACTGTTTACTACGAGTTGAATCGATCTAAAGAAGAGGTGTATCAATCCACCATGCTTGCAGTTAACAAAACCTGAAACTGCAAACAACTTGTGTCGATCCACATTTACCCTGTATCGATCCAAGTTGTTCTGAGTATGCAGATTCTATTCCTGCACGCATTGTATATCAATCCATGATGTATTTGGATTGAGCCACGTATAAAATATAGCATAAATTAAACTCAATTTAATACACCCTCTCTTGTCTTAGCAACACCCTAGACTAATTCTAATCACCTATGGGTCAAAACTAAGTCTTTAAGTCACTCACCATTCTAAACTTGTAGATTCAAGTTGCTTTTGAGTTTGTTGTAACTTCAAACATGCTTCTTTAATACTTTAGAAGATTAAACTTGGGGATGATGACTTTTAGGAAACCAAATTACATTATAAGAATAAGCCAATCTTAACAAAACTTAACATGGTTATTGTGAGAAAGTTATGAACCTCACTCCTAACTCTTTACTCAAAATATATTTCATATTTTTATATAATAAAAAGTATATATTATAGAAAAGTTAAAACTTATATTTTATTATAAATTATTCGTTAACCATATATTTGTGACCGGGAAAAAAGTAGTGTCAACAATTTTTTCGCGTGAGTGTAATGATAAGAGTTATATATTTAGGAGGGTATATATGTCTGATTCACCGTATAATTTGATAAGTGTTATACATCTAGGAGGGTATTTATGCCCTGTTCACCATATAATTTTTTTTCTCCATTGAAGAAGAGCTTATTAAAAGAGCATCATACCCTTATTAAAATCATAATTAAAACTCAAATATTCGATCATGTCATTTTTTAGCCATTATAACATGCTACGTGTTGATATGGAGTTGCAGAGTCTTGTCATAAGAATTGTAAGTTACATGGGAAAGCTACGAGTTGCAGTGGGATTGGAGAAAGGCTTAATTGATCCACAGAAGTTCAAGTCATGCATGGAGAATGCCTTTGAGATAATATACAAAGCTGCCTGCAAAGCTCCACTTCCTGAAGATTCTTAAGTTTTTACACCCAAATCTTATTTAGATCATTCTATACACCACCATTTAATCAAAGATTATATTTATATTTTTATACTTTTCACTACAAGAGAACAACAATTATTGCTAATAGTGCCTCTGTTGAATTGTAAACTTGAAAGCAACTGTTGCTGCAAGACAAGAAGGGACATGAAGGCTGCTGAAGTCTGTTGCTGAAGACTTTTAGGTTGTAGGGTGGCTGTAGGCTGCTTGTAGAGGGAGGCTTGTTGGCTGCCGGCCTGTTGGTAGCTTGTCCCCCTGCATTCAGCTATAAATATATGTATGTAGTGTAGTGCAATTGTGTGGAATGAAAAAAAGAATTAGAGTGAGAGAGAATCAGAGAGTGTTGTATTCTGTTGTTGTTTCAAAGTTCAATATAAGTTTATTTCTATGTGAAATTTCTCTCAGAGGTGCACCACAAGTGATCTTAGTTACCTCACTCCCACCAACAGTAGTATCAAAACTTCAGGAAAGCTAGAAGTTCAAAAATCAGAAACAAACGAGCAAACAAAGCGAAATTGCCCAGAAATCAAATTGCTTATTTTGCATTTTGAATACCACCACGAAATTCCTCTTGTCGAGACGATTCCAACGCCACCAGAATCGAAGCAAAGAGTTCAAACCCTCCCGTACGAGCTGGTCAAAGTTTTTCTCTCTACAAAGTCAACGGAAACTCCATCATATTCTCCGGTGAGAATATCGGATTCCGTCATCTTCTCCGGCGACGACAATCGGTTCCGGCGACTGTCCAGCGAATTTTTTCAGCCAAATTTTCGACGACAACCAAATTTTTCGGCAAAACTGCATCATGAGCCTCCAAGCCGATCCACACCCCTTGGGCCAAGCCGAGCCGAGCTACCCACCTTAAGGCCATAACTAGTGCTCCACAGCCCACTTCAAAATTTAATCTGAGCCATCCATTTAGGCCAGATTTTATTTTATCAAATCTAAGCCATCCAAAGTTCGATTCAGACGATTCAAGAGTGCTTTCCAGCTAATTCAACCATTCCGGACTCATTAGCCGAGTTAGATTCTTGAAATTCCGTCTCTAAATTGAAATTTGTTAATTTTAAATCTGAATGGTGAATGGAAGTGCACCAATTGTGATTCTAAAGCTCACCAAAGACAACTACGATAATTGGTGTATACAAATGAGAACCCTACTAGGTTCTCAAGATGTCATGGACGTTGTAGAAGATGGGTATGCAGAACCTGCTACAAAAGAAGTAGAAGCAGGCTTGACAGAAGCACAAAAGACAACTCTCAAAACAAATCTAAAGAAAGATTGCAAAGTAAAGTCAATCCTGTATCAAGGACTTGATGAGGCCATGTTCGAGATCATAGCTTCCGCAAAGACATTAAAAGAAGTTTGAGAGACACTTCAGAAAACATACAAAAGTGCTGACAAAGTGAAAAGGATTCGTCTTCAAACTCTGCGAGGTGAATTTGAATCTTTACGTATGAAATCTTCATAATCAATTTCTGATTTTTATACACAATTTATGGTGGTTGCCAACCAGATCAAAAGGAATGGAGAAGATCTTACATATATGAGAATTTCAGAGAAAAATTTGCAATCATTAGATCCAAAATTTGATTATATTGTTGTTGCCTTAGAAGAAACCAATGATCTGAAAACTCTGTCTGTGGAAGAACTTGTGGGTTCACTACAAGCCCATGAGCAAAAAATAACAAAAAGAAGTGAAGATAAAGTGCTAGAGCAAGCACTATAGTCAAAACTACATCTCAATATAGAGAGGTAGGTGTAAGGGGGGACATCACAGAAAGGACGAGGTCCTAATTCAGAATCCAGAGGCAGAAGCGGAAGAGGATTCTATAGAGGAGGAAGAGGACTGCAAAACTACGGGGGACAGCAGAACAAAACCTCAAGAAGAAGAGGAAGAGAAAGAAGAGGCGGTTACAATAATCGTCCAAATGTTGACAAACACAATATTCAATGCTACAAATGCCACAAAAATGGTCATTACAGCAATGAATGTTAATCGCCACAAGCAAATGAAGCTAGTTATAGAGC
Organism: Hamamelis virginiana; assembly: GCA_017140935.1. Taxonomy (NCBI): domain Eukaryota; kingdom Viridiplantae; phylum Streptophyta; class Magnoliopsida; order Saxifragales; family Hamamelidaceae; genus Hamamelis; species Hamamelis virginiana. The sequence goes on along the minus strand of JAESVK010059709.1, from coordinate 30,832 downwards.
TAACTTTGCAGAAACAAAATTAGTTGCTGGAAACTCGATGAGCTTGATGGAACACAGCTCAACTGAACAAAACCAAGGTATTTAGTTTCTTGATTCTGGAGCCAGTAATTATATAACTGGCAGAAAGAATTTCTTTACTGAACTTAATGAGAAGGTTCGTGGAGAAATCTCATTTGGTGATCTCTCAAAAATTCCAGTCTAAAGAAGATGAGATATTCTGATCAAACGATGGGATGGTGATAATGCTTTCATCTCCAACGTATACTATATTCCAGACATGAAGACCAACAAATTGAGCCTTGGACGACTGCTGGAGAAAGGTTATCATATTAGTCTAAAAGATATGCACTTAACACTTGCAGATTCTCAAGGGAAGCTGATTACTTGAGTAAAGATGACGAAGAACGGGATGTTTCCATTAACTGTTCATCATGATACACCGAAGTGTCTAAGAAATGTCGTCAACGACAAAGACTGGCTGTGGCATCTCAGATATGGACATCTCAATTTTGAGAGTCTACGACAATTGGGAAGCAAGAAGATGGTGAAAGGTCTTCCAAACATTTAACATCCTAATGAGCTATGTGAAAGCTGTGTTCTTAGCAAGCAATACAAAAACAGCTTTGGAAAGCAAGCAGATTGGAGAGCAACCGAGCCACTCAAGTTAGTACACACTGATGTGTGTGGTCCGTTGAATCCAGAATCAAACAGATGGAAGAAGTATTTTCTCACCTTTACTAATGATTACAGTAGAAAAACTTAGGTGTACTTCTTAAAAAGGAAATCAGAAGTGTTTGACAACTTCAAAGAGTTCAAAGCTCTTGTGAAGAAATAAAGTGGCTATCAAATCAATATGCTTCGATCAGATCAAGGTGGTGAATATACAGCATGCGAATTTGAAGAATTCCTCAAGCAAAAAGGAATTATGCATTTGTGTATGCCAGCCTACACTCCGCGGCTAAATGGTGTAGCTGATAGAAAGAACCGCACACTTCTTAACATCGCTAGAAGCATGTTGAAGGAAAAGTCCTTGCCCAAGAGTTTTTAGGCTGAAGCAGTTTCATGTGCAGTTTATCTGCTAAACAGGTGCCCCACAAGAAGTTTAGAGAATATAACACCACACGAAGCATGGAGTACTCACAAGCCAAGTGTAAGTCATCTTCAAGTTTTTGGGTGCATTGCATATGCTAAAATTTCGAATGCTAGAAGAACAAAACTTGAGGATAAATGAGAGAAGTTTATCCTTGTTGGATATGGTGACAGAACCATGGGATACAAGCTCTATAATCTCGTCACTAAGAAAGTATTCTACAGCAAAGATGTCATTTTTGAAGAAAATAAGTCCTGGAGATGGGGCCAAGCTGAATCTTCCAAGAATGCAGAGCTAGCTGTTGAAGAAGAGGACCAGCTTAACCAAGAGAAGAAGAGCCACAGACGCCATAAAGTGTTCATCCCCCACCAAGAAATGAAACTCCAGAGTCAGTGGCAGGAGAAATGTCAGATATAAGGACTAGAGGGGTCCGAAACTTAAAAGATATATATGAGAATACAGAACTCATATATGGTGATGAGTTTACTTTGTTCTGTTTACAGATGAGTTATGATCCAGTTAATTTTGAAGAAGCTAACAAATAAGACAAATGGAGAGGTGCAATGGATGAAGAAATTGGATCCATTGAAAAAAAACAAGACATGGGAGTTGACTACTCTCCCGAAAAGCCGCAAGACCATAGGAGTCAAATGGGTCTACAAGACCAAGAGAAATGCTTAAGGAGAAGTCCAGAGAGACAAAGCCAGGCTCGTTTCAAAAGGGTATAAACAGAAAGAAAGCATAGACTATAGGGAAGTTTTTGCCCCTGTTGCCAAACTTGAAACCATCAGGCTGCTGATTTCAGTAGCTGCACAGGAAAGATGGAAGATATATCAACTGGATGTAAAGTCAGCTTTTCTGAATGGATTTCTTGAAAAAGAAATCTATGTGGATCAGCCTGTGGGATATTTGAAGAAAGGCCAAGAAAACTAAGTATACAGGCTGAAGAAAGCTCTTTATTGTTTAAAGCAAGCTCCGCTTGCATGGAATACCAGGATTGATGATTACTTGTGGAAGAATGGATTCGAGAAATGTCCTTACAAGCATGCACTATATATGAAGAAGGATGTGAAGATACAATGTTCGTGTGTTTGTATGTGGATGATTTGATCTTGACCGGCAATAATCCAGTCATGTTCGAATCATTCAAGAAAAGTATGGTTGGAGAGTTTGAGATGACATATATGAGCTTAGTGGCTCATTTTCTTGGAATTGAAGTTGTGAAAAGCGAATAATGAATCTTCATCTCACAAGGAAACTATGCAAGGGAGATTCTCAAGAAGTTAATTTGGCATGGAGAAATGTAATCTTGTCCCTACTCCTATTGAAACAGAATTAGAATTAAGGAAAAATGAGCAAGGTGATGTTGATCCAACTTACTTCAAAAGCTTAGTTGGAAGTTTGAGATATCTGACGTGCACCAAACCAGATATACTCTATGGAGTCAGACTAATAAGCAAGTACATGGAGACTCCTGACCAGTCTCATTTGAATGCAACAAAAAGGATACTTCGCTACATCAAAGGTACTCTTAATGATGGTTTGTTCTATACACAAAGCGAAGATTTCAAACTAATTGGTTATTCTGATAGCGACCAGGGAAGAGACTTGGATGAAAGAAAGAGTACAACCGGATTCACGTTTTTCATGGAAGATACAAGTTTTACATGGTCATCCAAAAAGCAAGCTATCGTGACTTTGTCATCATGTGAAGCTAAATATGTTGCTGCCAACTCAGATGTATGTCATGGATAATCGTTTTGTAATTGCTTTAGCAAAGAATCCAGTGTACCATGAAAGGAGTAAGCACATTGATACTCGATATCATTTCATCAGAGAGCATGTGAAGAATAAAGAAGTAGAATTGATATCTTGCATAACATATGATCCTCTTGTTGACATATTCACAAAGCCACCTAAGCATGATGTATTTCAAAACTGAAGATGTTGCTTGGAATGAAGACAATGAATCAAGTTTAAGGGGGGGTGTTGAATTGTAAACTTGAAAGCAACTGTTGCTACAAGACAAAAAGGGACGTGAAGGCTACTGAAGTCTGCTTCTGAAGACCTTTAGGCTGTAGGGTGGCTGTAGGCTGCTTGTAGAGAGAGGCTTGTTGGTTGCCTGTTGGTGGCTTGTCCCCTTTCATTCAACTATAAATATATGTATGTAGTGTAGTGCAATGTGTTGAGTGAAAAATAGAATTAGAGTGAGAGAGAATCAGAGAGTGTTGTAGTCTGTTGTTGTTTCAAAGTTCAATGTAAGTTTGTTTCTGTGTGAAATTATTCTCTCAGAGGTGCACCACAAATGACCTCAGTTACCTCACTCCCACCAACAGCCTCAATATTTCATTGCAAAAGTCCATCAGCGATGAAATCAGCAATGTTGCTAAGTCTTTTCAAATGCTATGTCATTAATATTTTCTTTTAAGTTTGTTTTATAAGTTTTAATTTAAATTTGGTTCAAAAACTTTTAATTATAGCAATTTTAGGACAACTTTAAAAGTAAGGTGTCAATGTAGTCCAAAAAAAAAATTAAAACAAAATTAAGGGTTGCCTCCCCTGAGATTAGGCAAAATTACAAAATCTCCCCTTAGATTTGAAAAATGCCATTGCCTCCCTAAGGTTTGGATTTATGTTCAACAACCTCCCTTTTTCAGTAAGCTTGCTTTGAAAGATTATATCTCCCACATATGAATTCCAATTTGAGTGATTCAAGTTGTCATTGAAAGTTTTCATACCATACTTTCAATTGCAACTTGAATAATTTGATTTGGCTTTGAATGAAAAAGTTATAGGCCTTCAAAGTTGGGAAAAATAAAAATCTTTTCAAGTCAATTTTTTGGGAGAAAAATGTGATTTTGTTTCCAAATTTTAAGGTTTATAACTTCTTTGTATCACAACAAAATCAAATGATTCAGGTCGGTATCAAAAGTATAATATAAGAACTTTACATTGAAAATTGAATCACTCTTATCAAATTTATAATGTGAGAGATATGATCCTTCAAAGTAGGCTCATTGAGCTAATAAAAGTTACAACAATTTGACAAACAAGGCAACCTGCCTACTTTGAGCTTGTTTTTCTTTCAAATTT
>JAESVK010059708.1:6026-29647 GCA_017140935.1 Hamamelis virginiana | reverse complement strand
ATGTTTTCTTTGAGACATTTTATTATTTCGGTCTGTGTGACCGTTTTTAGGGGAATAGCCTCAACCCATTTTGTAAAATAATCAGTGGCAACTAAAATGAATGCATGTCTTTTAGAAGATGGTGGGAAAATTTTACCGATTATATCAATAGCCCATCCTCTAAATGGCCAAGGTTTTACAATGGGGTGTAGTGGAACAGCAGGCACATGTTGAATTGGGCCATACCTCTGACAAGCTTGACATCCTTTAGCATACTTTATGCATTCATTAAATGAATTCGGCCAAAAATAACCGTACCGTCTTATAAGCCATCTCATCTTTATGCCGGCTTGGTGTGCGCCGCATATTCCTTCATGAACTTCGGCCATAACCTGCATTGCTTCTTCTTGTGATATGCAGAGTAGTAATAGGCCGTCAGGGCTCCTTTTATACAATTCGTCATTTAACAAAACAAATTTCAACGAGAGCCTCTTAATTTTGATGTCAGTCTCTTTGGTCGGATCTTTTAAATATTCAATGATAGGGAATCTCCAATCATTTTGAGTAATATCTAAATTCATTATTCCGTGGTCGACTAAAAATAGAATTGAAGATTCAACTCTTCTTTCAATTGTGACCATCTTTTTGAATATCCCTAATGGAATTTTGAAACCTGAGGCTATTTGGGCCATTTCATTGGCCTCGTTATTTTCACCTCTTGGAATAAATTGCATTTCGACCTCGATAAAGCGGTCAATTAAATCTTTGGCTTTGTAATAATATTTAATTAGGGACTCACTTAAACATTTATATTCCCCTGTTAATTGTTTAATAACAAGTTGGGAGTCCCCCTTAATTTTTACAGCCACTACCCCTAAATCAAGTAAAATCTCGAGGCCTATAATTAATGCTTCATATTCGGCCTGATTATTTGAGCATTCGAAATCCAATTTAAGGGAAAAACAAGTTACCTTTTTTGTAGGCGAAATGATAATAATTCCTGCTCCAGCACTTTCCTCCGTTCTTGAACCATCAAAAGTCAGGGTCCAAGGTGCCAAACCAATATTACCAATCTCAATACATGGAAATATTTCTGGCGCAAGATCGATATTGGGATGATCAGCTAAAAAATCGGCCAACGCCTGGCCTTTTATTGCCTTTTGAGGGACATATACTAGTCTGAATTCAATCAACACTAGCGTCCATTTGGCGATTCTTCCTCTCACAATCGGTCTATTAAGCATGTATTTAATAACATCGGTCTGAGAGATAATATAGACTTCGAAAGGAATCATATAATACCTTAATTTAATACAAGCAAAATATAAACAGAAGCATAGCTTCTCAACCGCATTGTACTTTATTTCTAAATTGTTCAAAGATTTACTTAAATAAAATACGGCTTGTTCGAAGCCGTTTTCTTTGTCCTGGGCCAACATAGCACCCAATGAGCTTTCCGAGGCCGATATGTATAATTTGAGCGGCTTCCCTTTTATTGGCGGCATTAAGATAGGTGGTTTGCATAGATATTCCTTTATCTTTTCGAAGGCTTCCTGGTGATGCTTTTCCCACACGAAATCATCCTCTGACCGAATCTTTAACAGTGGTGAGAATGCTCTGGTTTTGCCTGCACAATTAGAAATAAAACGGCGCAAGAAATTAATTTGGCCGAGGAATCTTTGTAACTCTTTCTTATTAGATGGAGCATTAGCATTTTGAATGGCCTTGGTTTTATTGATATCGACCTCAATACCTTTTTGGTGGACTAGAAATCCTAAAAAATTACCGGCCGACACGCCGAATGCACATTTTAAAGGATTCATCTTCAATTTGTGTTCTCTCATCTTTTCAAAAGACTTTTTAAGATTTAAGAGATGTGTTTCAATATTGGTCGATTTGACCACTACATCATCCACGTAAACCTCCATGAATTCTCCAATGAATTCATGGAAAATAACATCCATTGCTTTTTGATAGGTCGATCCAGCGTTAATTAGTCCAAAAGGCATGACTACCCATTCAAAAGTACCAATGTTACCTGGACACCTAAAGGTGGTCTCGGATATATCTTTTTCGGCTATAAAGATTTGGTTATAGCCGGAATGGCCGTCCATAAAGGACAACATTTGATATCCTGTGACCGAATCAACCAGCATATCGACTACTGGCATAGGGTATTCGTCTTTGGGAGAGGCTTTATTAAGGTCTCTGAAATCAATGCATACCCTAAGTTTCCCATTTTTCTTTATTACTGGGACTATATTAGATATCCAGTCCGCATATTGGGCAAGCCGTATAAATTTGGCCTTGAGTAACCTATCAATTTCTTCCTTGACCTTTAAATGGATTTGTGGGGCCATTCTTCTTGGTGGTTGTTTATATGGCCTAAATCCTTTTTTGATTGGTAGTTTATGCTCAACTAGAGATCGGTCAAGGCCTGGCATCTCATCGTAATCCCAAGCAAAGCAATCTCTATACTCTTTTAACAGGTCCATCAATAGGATTTTATCTTTTTCTGGCAGGCTTTGATTAATATATATCGGCCTATTTTCTCGTAGAGAAACTTCTTGTAATGGATCTTTAACTTCGGCCGCTTCGTCATTAAGTCTTCTTGGCTCAAGATTCAAATCTTGCCATGTAATTTCATCGATGTTTTCATCGACGCAGTCGGCTAGACTAGCCGACATATTTCTGGTGGCTTCAGATTCGATCAAGTACGCTGTAATCCGAGCCAAAGTTTCTTTGCATTTTTCTTTTGTCGTCTGATCCATGAATAACTTTGGGAAAATTAATTTAGGCTATCTACGTCCAGAGAGGATGTAGCGACCTTGGTTGGTCGGCCATATTTGTCTACACCGGAAAATTGTAATGGCATAGCTCCAAAATTATATAATTTTGACTCAACAACATTAGTTGGACTCGGGAAAGGATTGTTATCCGCTTCAATTAATTCGGCCTTACAATCCTTCCACATGATTAACATTTGATGCAAGGAAGAGGGGACACACATATTAGCATATATCCAATCCCTTCCCAGCAAAGCATTGTAGTTGGCCTCTGAGTCCATTACGAAGAATGCTGTTAATCTAGATGTACTGCCAACCGTTACTTCTATAGGCGTTATTCCTAATGGCTGTACTGGGCTACCAGTAAAACTGGCAAGCGAAATTTCGGCCGGTAGAAGATCGGCCTTTGTTTTTCCTAATCTTTTGAAAACGGAAGTTGGTAAAATATTGACCGAAGCCCCATTATCAATTAGGACTTTAGAAATTGGTCTTCCGTTGAAATTAGCTTTTATATACAGTGGTCGAAGATGTTTAGTCATGTTACTTGCTGGTTTTGGGAAACAGATCCCACCGCAAGTCATACCTAATTGTTGTTTGACCAACAATTCTGGCCGACTATCATTTGAAGATAAACAAATGGTTAATCGGCCATCTACTTTAACATCTATATCATCTTCTAGATATTTTGGTTGGTCTTCTATTACTTGAAATTCATGAGGGAGGGTGAAGACCATGTTTACCTGGGTTTCAGTTGGCAATGTCCCAAATTGGATGAAATGTTCCCCGGGTTGCCTCTGATTGTCTTTTTCTTCTTTTCGACCATCAGGTTCTGTTTTGCCCCCTTTGTTGTTGTCAGCCCGAACCCACTTGTTCTGGCCAATTCTGATGCCTCCTGTCCGTGCTAAAATTTGTTTTCTCTGTTCCGCAAATCTTCTCTGTGCACGCCTCAATTGTGTTTTGGTTAATTCGGTCTCCCTGTACTGAGGGAACTTAGGATGTCTGACTTGCAACCATTTGTTGTTAGGCTGTGTTTGTGGAGGTTTGACCATTCTAGGTCGAGGAGATATTTCCATTTTCGCCCCAGGGGATGGTGGCTTCTCTCTATTTCCTTTGGCCATCCAGGCCTGAGGGGGTTTTTCGGCCTTATTTTTTGGGGATGGCAGCTTCTCTTTATCGGAGTTAACCCTTTTTTCGGGTGGAGACTTGTCGGTCTTGCTTCCTGACGATGGCCCTTTTTTGTCGCCGGTATTGCTCGATCCGGCATCCTCAAGTAGCATGTCGTTCCTCAGAGAGACTTTAAAACTCATGCCTTGAGGGCTGAAGGCCCTTTTGACCTCTCTGGAGCCAATCTTGCCCTTACGGTCCTGGGCTTGGAACTCAAAATCCGGCTTGTAGTCTCCCAATAATGGCCGACGGCGTTTGTTTTCAATGATAGTTCGTTCGACCACATTTGTAGCATTGGTGAAATGCGATTGCTGCTTTGGCCTAGCTAACTCCATGAAGCATCTTCCACAATAGACTGGATATCCATTGATTAAGCTATATTGATTAAGCTATATTGCTGGAGTGATTGTTTCGACCATTTCCTATATTTGTGATAGGTACCTGTAAAAGCATAATCTGCCGGATTCGGCTCCCTCCTCGTAATGTTGAGTTTTCTCATGGCCGGTTGTTTGTGAGATTCGGCCTCCACACGATTGTCCGAGGTGATTTTTCCTTTGCCTTTTTCTTTAGCCGCGTCTGGTGTTGGTGGGGCGGCCACTTGCTTTTTCGACTCCTGCATATACAGCATGTTAATAGAAAACTCTGGAGGGAAAGGATCATCCTCGTCTATTACATTCACATTTTTATCGGTTTCACTGAACTTCAACTTTTGTTCACCGATAGATTTTTGGATTGCATCTCTCAGAACGATGCAATTGTTTGTATTATGCGACCATAAGTCATGCCATTTACAATATTTTTTATTTTTTATTTCATCTCTTGATGGTATACCATGGTTTTCAGGTAACTTTATCTGTCTATCTTTGAGTAGAAAGTCAAAGATCTGTTCTGTTTTTGTCACGTCAAAATCGTATTTTTTCTCTTTATAATTACTGCTATTCGGCCTCTTTTGACCGTTTGATTTTGATTCCGTAACATCTGATTTAGCCCGTACTAGGGCTTTGCATGAATATGGCCTTGTTAGAGCTAATTTAGCCAAGGCGACTTCATTTTCCTGGTCTTCCTCATCATCATAGGTGACCTCAAGGTACCCAGTATCTCTGTTTTGGTTCCTATAGTAGGTCCCTCTAGAGGATATCTTCCTCTGGTTTTCTTCTTCAAGAATTTTTTCATATCTAGAAACTGATGATAAGAGGTGTCCTAGGTCGATGAATTCTTGACCCACAAATCTTTTTCTATTTTCAATATTAAGGCCACCCATTACCATTTTTACACAATCAGATTGTGATAAGGTGGTCCTACATTTATTCTCTGCAGTACGGAATCTAGAGATAAATACCTCTATTTTCTCTCCTGGCTCTTGATACATGCGAGCCAAATCTCCGACCGTAACTTCGGCCTCTGCTCTATAGAACCTAAGATGGAATATACGTTCCAATTCCTGCCAAGTTGTTATTGACCCTGGTGGCAGGTTTACATACCAATCAAAGGCCGAACCCGTCAAGGAATTAGAAAATAGCCTTAATTTGAGGAAGCTATTGGCCGCAGCTATCCCACATTGGGTAGTGAATCGGCCAACATGTTCGTAGGTGGATTGTTTGTTATCTCCTGAAAATAATGAGAAGTCTGGAACTTTGTACTGTCTCGGGAACTCGTATAGTTGGTCGATATAATCTGGATATGGTTTGCAATATGCGGTCCTGATGTTAGGACTACATAGACCACCCATTTGTTCCCTAATTATTTCGGTGACCTCATCCCTGTTGAGGTAAGGCCGATTTGGATGAACTGGTTCAAACATATTTCCACCTAGCTGATTTCCTAAGGGATATTCGGCCATATTTTGTTGGCCGTACATGTGATGGACATGGGGTGTAGGTATGGGATTGTGTGGAGTTTGGACTTGAGGGTATGCCTGTGTGTATTGCCCACTATTCTCTATAGGTCCCATTGGTACATTTTGGACTGGGGAACTGAAATTCGGTTGCCCCCCAGCACTTGTTGCTTGGGTTTGGCCGAACATCTGTTGCCCCCCAGGTATTGGGGAACTTGTAATGTTATTCGGTGCATAATTCATAGGAACTTCCTTTGTTCCACTTGGGCCAATGTGTGGCCTATACACAGGATTGTTGTAAGTCGTGTGTATGGGTGTATTGAGCATTTGGTTTTGGTTGATATTGTCCATTTGACTTACTGGTTCAAAATTTGCGTTCGGCCTTTGTTGTATTTTAATTTGGCCGTATTGAAAATTCTGATTTTCTGCAAGGTCTGTATTGCGGCCTATGTTTCTAACACTTGAGGCCGAGTCTTGATTCATCGCAGGACCGAGTTTTTCGGTCATAAAATCCATTACCCTATCCATATTCGATTTCAGACCACTGGCCACCATTTGGTTAGACTCTGTGAAAGTCTTTAAAATGTTGGCCATTTGGGACATCATTGCTTGGCTTTGCTCATGCATTCTCTCATCAAAATGCATCCTACATGCGGCTAAAACATTATTAGCCATAGCCTGTTCTTGGGTTTCTCTAAATTCCTCAAGTCTTGCTTGAGTACTTGAGGCGGTATCATCAGGTGAGTCAGATGCCTCTACATTCTCCTTGGCTTTATCTCTCATGTTATCTTTCTTAGGAGCCATAGAAATAAATTATTTTAACACTTAGGGTCCCACCGGGCGTGCCAAAAATGTTGGCTTGCAAACCGGTTTTTTTTTTTAGAAAGATGTATGTGAATTGCGGGCGTGCCAACTACAAACAATCAAATGAATGCAGGTTCTCCTTGCCTTGAAGCCTCAAGGACTTTTGCAATGTTAAAAATGAAATAAACAAGAATAGAATATAATTAACTCAAAAGAAACAAATACGTACCATGTGTTGGCTGAGTACAAACTTGCTGAATGAGCTTTCAAATAAAGGTGAACAGAGACTAATCCCTGACCAAACCAGAGTTTGGATTCTTCAGTTACAATAGATTACTCCTAAGAAAATGAAAAGCGACTAGGAAAGTTAAAAACAAGACTAAAAGATTAAAAGTTGATGCTTGATTTTGATCGTGGATCCTTTGTTTCTTTGTCCCTTTCAGCTTTTATAGAGGCTGAATGTGTTTGTAACTAATTCCATGTGTCAAATCCCAGTTGGCTAAAGGTTATAGCCGTTCCACATTTTATGGGATTAGTTGAGATCGTGTATCTTCAATATCTTTGATCTGGTCTTCATATATGAACGTGCATTCGAACTCCCAGCAAGATGTTGCCACGTTGCCACGTTTCTCATCAGATATCTACATGCATTTGAGCTCCTCATCAGATGTTGCCACGTGCCTTTCATGTATTGGCTGTATCAAAGTTATTAAGGCCATATTTGATAGAGGATATCTTGTTGGCCTGTTCTTTTTATGGCCGATATTTCATAGACCGAATATATATTGTCTTTCCTTAATTTCGGCCTTCTAAGAATCTTGCTTCGAGATTTTCGGCCTTCACAATCATTGACCGATTTTTAGTGTGGTAACACCTCCATACTGTTCACTAGTTTTCAGCAGTTTGGACACATGGCATTTATGGATGAAGCAAGAAATTAGGCTAATGCATACCATCTAGTAACCCAATTGTATAAGCTAAATTTAGAATGGTGAACTTTTAGTTTTCTTACATAGTAGGGATCCCTTAATAATTCTTATTTTTGACCCAATCATACAACATTAATCACTAGGATGGAGTTCAAACAACAGCAATTAACTTCAGGTTCAACTCAATAAGGGACAGAAAACATACCTCCCCAGAATGGTGGGACCCCACTAAGTAAAATGTATAGTATCACCCCAGCACTCCAAATATCAGCCTCAGCTCCATAATTTCGGCGCAACACTTCAGGAGCTACATAATACGCACTTCCAACAAGGTCTTTAAATACATCTCCTGCACTCACACACAGACTGCAAAGTTCAAAACCATCACCACTACACCCCAAATAATATATTCAAAGGATATGATCATCAGAATGGTTTATTATGCAGCGCACATTGAACTTTGAAACATGAAAGTGCAATTGATAATTGAATTGTAATATAGCTAGCCAGTATGAACAGAAAAATATTGTCATCCATATGGTACTTGTCAGTAATTTATGAAAATGTCATATCAACCATATGAGAGAGAAGAAGGGGGAGCAAAAACAGTTTCAGGTGGTGATTCAAACAAGCCAATCAACAAGTTCAAATATAATATACAGAATCCTAGAGTTGTTGGTGTGAAATATCGTACAAACACTTGTCATATACTCATATAAATTCTGAGTTTAAAATTGCTTTTAGTTTTCCTTGCACACACACCAGTATTCCAAGCATAACTGAAATTTTACATCTTTGTCATTACCTTTCCTAACACCCCTATTTTTCCAATTAAACTACTACCCTGAGACAAACCTTTGGAGCAAAGTTAGAACCCCTAGAGGCATTACATCTTACAGGGATAAAACTTTCAACTATGAGCTTTCTTGTTTTGCGATATTGTCGATTTCCCAAGTTAGAAATCTAACCCCTTCTGAATATATTAATTAAACAGAAGAACCAATGTGACTCTACAATTTATGAATGTTACTCTCTCAAAAATTAAGGCATTTTGAACATTATCTCACAATACATCACAATTTTTAACACATATCCTTAAACACCCAAAAGAAAGAATTTATAGGACAGATAATGTACCAAATTACCACCACTTTCAGTCCTATTGGATTTGCAGGAGAGCTGAGACTCGAACTAGTCGCTAAATTAGTCATCCAAGTGTTGTAAAAAGAACTAAACAGCAATTTATGTATAGTAAACTGTTGGGAGCGGAAATCCCATGAACTCGTGATAGTGTTTATGGATCATGCCAAAAAAAAATAAATCCGAATACTATAACATATAGAATACTCCGTACCTGGAGATCTGTCTGGATTGATCTCAAAGATCACGAACGGTTGATCACTACTCGATCCTTCAAGCCTTCTACCGTATTCCCCAATGCCAGAACGTGAAGAGAGAGTAGCTCTCTTTATGCTCTCCTTGTTGGACGGCCGCCTCTAGGGTTTAGATAAAGTATTTCGTCTTACCCTAGTGGCTGCCCAACATGGCATATATATAGGCTACAGTAGGAACCCAAAAGCAAATAAGTTTCGGGCTCCTAATGTAAATATTAAAAAAAAAAACTATTTACATTAATTATAATTCATTCCACTAAAGAATTATAATTGCACTCCCTAGCTTATTCGAAAATAAATTTCGAGCTCTTTGTTATTAAATACTTATTAATCTCCCTACGTTAAAATTACAGATACCCGTTGATTAAATTAAATTACTGACAATATAATTTAATCAACATCTATTAATTTCCTTGAGACCTTCCACTTAACTTATTTGATATGTCGGATACAAAATCCACCTGCAGGGTTTGACATAATCAAAACTTATAAGTATCCTCAAGAGGGTATCATCAATCCCTATACCAGGACGTGGATTCCGTCAATAATAAATATTCACCATACAATTAATGCAGTTATCCAACTCATCGAGATTAAAGATCTCACTCTTTATGAATCAAAATAACTAACAATAAATGCATGTGTCTATTAATTATTTCGGGATTAAGAGTATAAGTATTCATAATAACCATGAGGTATTAATTATATTATGTGTCAGTATAAAATAATTACCTCAATACGGTCCCGTTCAATACACACAAGTGTACTAGCACAAGAAGTTGAAACTAAACTATTCCCCGTAGTCAAGACAGACCTACTGAAATCATGTGCTACAATCTTACCGATGGTGTGTCCAACTCCATCTCAGATTGTGAACAATAGGCTTATATTCTACAAGAACTGATGATCTGATCTTCTGTGTGTAAGCCGAACTCTACACACCAGATCATCTACTATATAGAATAAAAGACACACATGCATAATATTAGAAGATAATATAATGCAAACATAGCTCATACAGATTCTCATTTAATATGCAATATCAGAATTCATTAATAAATAAATACTAAGGTCTATTACATAAAAACATGGCTTTTAGTATATATAGTAAACAACAGTAGTAACACTAGAAGCCTACCAAAATGGGACTAATAATATGCCAACATATCAATAAAATCATATGAGTTTTCATCATATCGTTTAATTTTCACAAGCTCAATAGATTGCTAGAAAAATCACACAATTCAGAAACCATTTATCTAACAAACTAACAATTAATTAAACTGAAATCAAAACCCTTGCGTGTCAAATACTATAGAGATAATTAAGAAATCGTTCACACCTAGTTTGAAAAACACTGAGAGACCAAAATCCGTAGCCTTAATTTTGCAAATAGTTAAGAAATCGTTCACACCTGGTTTGAAAAACACTGAGAGACCAAAACAAGGAGATAGATCGACTTTGTAGGAGAGGCGACTGATCTTCGTCTTCGTCTTCACAGGAGATGCTCACAGGGGCTTCAAAGCTGATATTCGTCTTCGTCTTCACACGATCGAGATGCTCACAGGGCTTCATCTTCGTCTTCACACGAGATGCTCACAGGGGCTTCATAGCTGGAGAGAGGAGACCAATCTACAAATGAGGTCAAGCTTCGTCTTCGCAAGTTTAGGGCAGAGGGCGTGCTGTCGATGAGAGCAAGAAAGAGACGATGGAGACTTAGGGTTTGCAGGGAAAAAGAGATAAACAAGGAGAGAGAAGGGGGTAGCTTCTGTTCAGATCTACAGATCGGCAACATGTACCATTATCGGCGGCAAGGCAATGGGAATAGGGTGAACGGCGGAGCAGAGATAGAGAAAGAGAAGGGGTTAGCTTCGATCAGTTCGAGCGAGCAAATGAGGGCGCGGGAAAAAGAAAAGAAAAAGATAGAAGCCAAATTTTGGAGCAGAATATTAAGACTTTTTACGGCGTTTAAAAAATGCCGTTGATAGTAATGCTTTTTACGGCACTTGAAAAATGCCGTGAATACTAATGCCTTTATCTTTTACGGCATTTAATAAACGCCGTGAATAAATAACACTTTTACGGCATTTAAAAAACGCCGTTAATACTAATGCTTTTTACGGCAATTGAAAAACGTCGTGAATACTAATGCCTTTATCTTTTACGGCACTTAAAAAATGCCGTTAATACTAATGCTTTTTACGGCATTTAATAAACGCCGTGAATAGTAATGCTTTTACGACTTTTCTAAAAAAACACGGGATTCCCGACTTTATGACCACTTTTTAAGGCGTTTATATATAAACGCCATAAAAAAAACGCCGTAAATGCCCATTTTTGTTGTAGTGCATGCATTGGAGCACCTTGGTGTTATAATTTGGCAGTACTATTTGTAGTGGTGTCAATTCAGTTGGATCGGGCTGGCCTGGTCTGTTAAGGATTCGGTTTAATGGGTTAACGAATCGAATCGTCCTTGGTCCGATAAGCTATCATATCGGATCGGGCCTGTCCAATAAGCTGAAAGGCCCAATCCGATCCATTAGACTGGTCCAATATGCTAACAGGCCAAACGGGCTAATGGATCAGATCGAATTGGGCTGGACCGGTCTAATGGATCGTGTTAACGGGCTAATGAATCGGGCTGATGGATCGTGTTAACGGATCATAAAATTAATTAAAACGTAAGTGTGTAGTGAGGTTTGAACCTAAAACCTCATGCCTTATATGCAAAAGGCCTTACCACTAAGTTATGTATAACCTTATTCTTCTAAGTTGTGATATATATATCAATACTACTTATAAAAGGCCCAATGTTGGAAAAACTTTTGATAGACTAAAATGCCCTCTCATTAAATGATAATGACCCTTTTACCCTCTTGCAATATTAATTACATGAAGTTTATCTTTAATTCCTTTTTTAAGAGTCATTTTTTCAATTAATTTCCTAATTCAACAAAGTGCTAAGCATATTCTTTTATTTCTTATTCTTCATATCTAAGTATAATAATTTTCACAGTGACATTTTAAAAAACGACCGTTGGATGAGATGTTCCACATATGTAAGACATGCATGAAAAAAATCATGTTGATCCAACGGTCATTTATTTCTAAATGCCACATTCTTGAAAAGACTATGATATTAAATTTGCATAGTTTAAACAATTTAAATGTTTTTCTCAAAAACCAACCGTTGGATCTATGTGATTTTTTGCATGCACAATGTGTTTATATGGAATATTTTATCCAACAGTCGATTTCACAAAATAGTACCCCCATGTTAACATTTGTACAATACGAATAAGAACCATATGATACACAAGTTTAAACAATTTAAATATTTTCTAAAAAACCAACCGTCGAATTTATGTGATTTTTTCTATGCACAATGTGTATATATGGAACATCTTATCCAACAGTTGGTTTTACAAAATAGCAACCCTATGTTAACATTTGTACAATATGAATAAGAACAATATGATACACAGCTTAGATGAGACAAACATAAGTAGTTTTTGTTATAATGGATAAGGTCAATTGACCTTTAATAATTTTTTTTCACTTTATTTAGTTGAATTTCATGTTATACACAAACTCTTAATATATTGAACTCTGCTTTTCAGGTTCAGGGTGGTGCCGATGCTGTTCCTCAGTATGGGTCCGGAGCAATGCCACCTGGTCCTTACGAAATGCAACGACCTCATGTCCATAGATGAGCTCTCATTGGGTATTGGAACAACTATAATTTTAATTTACTTTTTGTTTTGAGAAGGATGTTGCTAAAGTTCTGAAGATGTCAACTAGATACACTTATGTTTTCCATCATTCTTTGGATTTGGTTTTCCAATAGAGGATGACTTGATTGTATATATATATATATATATATATATAGTTAGGATTCCAAATTGAGTGTACATGCCACTTTTAACTTATATATCATATATATCTTAAAGACTTTTGGACTTTATGTATATTGTAATTTTTTTCGTTTTTAATAGTTCTTGGACTTTATTGGTGGGTTTGTGAATGTGATTGTATGTATACAGGTTACAAGAAATATGCATGTCATATTAAAAATAGAATATATATATATTATGGATCCAAACGAAATATTACAGGTCATATTGTGGATCCAAATGGAATATATTTTAAAAAAAATTTAGACAGAGAAAACACGAGGGTTTTAAACCGTCGTCTTTTCAAGGAAAGACAAAGGTTTAAAACTCTCATCGTTTGAACAAAAGACGATGGTGCAAAACTCTCATCGTTCCTAGAAAAGACGAGGGTGTTGAACTCTCGTCTTTTGTTCAAAATCACGAGGGTTCCGAAAACCTCATCTTTTTTTTTTCACGACCCTGGAATAGACGACTCTTTTATAACCCGAGCCTAAAAATGAGGGTTTAAAACCCTCGTTGTAGGCATTTTTTGTAGTAGTTAATTAGGAAACTGAAGTACATTTCACTCCACTAATGTTATACGATTTTTAAATGAATTAATTAAAATTTATTAATAATGTTGTTTCTGAAAAGACCTTGGATGCACCTCTAATTTTTATTTCGTCAAGTGATGAAACAAACTTAGACAACCTGATGTAAACCTAGACATCTAGGGTTCAAAATCAGCCAAACTCTCTTGACAGCCATCAGTCAGGACCCTCTAATAGCCTAGGCGTTATACGACCCCATGGAGCGGTGGCCTCGTGTCGGGTTCTGACAATTCGGACACTTCATTGCTCGAAAAAAAAAAATAAATAAAAAAAAATAAAAACACTCACACCCCGTATAAATTATCATGTGTGAATTGCAGATGAAGATTTATAATTGGCTGAATATTTGAGGGCATGTCACCAACATTTACAATTTAGTAGATGAAAAACCTTTGATGAGAAACAGGATAGAGAAAGCTAAGCAATGAAAAATGTGTTTAATTAAAAGAAGAATTTAAAAAAAATAATAAAAATGGTTCATCAGGAGTTGCAACCTTCCCAGTTCCAATGGCCCACAGAGGGTCATAGCCAAAACTGTTTGATTCTCGGAACTTAGAGAGAAAAGTAACGTGTGTGTCTGCCAATTCTTATTCAGTCTATATAAAATAAGAGTATAGTACAGAAGACTAAATAGATAAAAGAGAATCCTATTCCAAATAAAAGAATATAAGAGAAACCCAGTAGAGAGGATACCTGAAGGGTCAAAACTGTTCAAATCCTATTCCCTAACATGGATGAGGAAACCCATCCAATCGAGGACAGGCAGCATTCCAATGGCCTAAACTTTTTCTAAGTTAGTAACTGAAGGTACATGTAAGATGCATAAGTTCTATCGAATATGCATGTCTCTATTTACTGAGTTTTTTTTTAATATTGACCTTTAAAAAAAAATATTTGTAGGATTGACCTCCTAGAAAAAATATTTGTGAGAGTGGCACTCTAATTGGTCAAACTTGCCACGTGGGATACCAAAAAGAACCGGGTTTTCTTTAATGTTAAGGAAACCCTTCAAGTTTAATGTTAAGACCATCTGAAACCTTAATGTCATGCCCACCTGAACCAAAATCCCTTCAAATCCCATCAATTGAAACCCATCCATTCCCATAAAATAAAATAAAATAAAATAAAATAAAAACCCAATCCTGACCTCAAACAACAAACCCTCTATAGCTTCAAAGTCAAACACCACCTTCCGTAAAAGCCTAAAAAATTCCACACACACAATACCCAAATAAACAAATGAATTAAATAAATAAAATTAAACCCAAAAATCAAAAAGTATACTCAATTATATTGAAAATAAAGAAACGCCCATGATTACAACGCCCATTAACACAGCCAAAAAAAAAAAACCTAATCATTATGTCAAAACAATCATAATTTCATTTAAAATAATTAAAAATAATGAAGACACACTGACCCAGAAACATATACAAACCTATATACATATACACAATATATACATATCATAAAAAAAAGAAAAAAAAAAGGGGGGGCTCCGAGAAGACTTACTAGAAGAGAATAGGAACTGTAGTGCAGGTGATTTTGTTTTTGTTCACCACCACAGATGTGAAGGTCAAGGGGAGGGGAAGAATATGGATCTTTTAGTAGAAATTCGTCTGTAGTGATTCCGTTTCCAAGAGAGAGAAAAACATAGCACAACACACTCTCTCTCTCTCCTTTGATGATATACAGTACGGCAAAAATATATGAGACCGTAGATTCCATGGACCCGGATTTTGTGCTAGTGTGGAAGCAAGGTGGTGGCGGTGTGTGGTGGTGTGGTGGTGGTGGGGGCCCACAGACACCTCCTGCTCTTTAAGGGAGCGTTTGGTAAGGGGGCTAGGAATCCCTTTCCTGGGAATGTCCTAATAGGGGGTTTGGGTTTGTAACTTTGTAACTCCTTTCCAATGTTTGGAATGCTGGGAATCGGGAATAAGATAACCAAGCTTGAAGTCTTAACCTTTGTTTGTTTGGACAAGGTTTTATCCCAACAAATTTAACATGATTATCAAATTACTCCTTCTCAAATCAATACACAGATCCCACCCAACCCACACCACCCCTTCTCAAACCATATTCTCCGAAAAAGTATTCTTAGACAAAGAAACAGCCTAATACTTTTAAGAAAAAAAAAAAACCCTCAAAAGAAAAAGACACAAACAACTAAAACAGAAAATAAGATAATTAGGAAAAAACCAACTTGTTGGAAATGTGGTAAGGTAGGACATCATAAGAACAAATGCACATTAAAAGATAAGGTAAATAGTTTAGAAGCTAGTGATGAACTCAAAGCAATATTATATACTTTGTTAAAAGAAAATGACACAGATAGTGATAAAGATATAGAATCAAAAGAATTAAATGAAATATGATATGAAAGTGATCACTTAATTTCCTCTACAGAGGATGAAGAAATAGAATCAGTAGTAGAAGTACAATTATATTATGAATTAGGATGCAATAATTGTAAAAGCATAAATGTTTTATCCAAGGAAGAAAGAAATTTATTAGAATTTGCAGATTATATCCATACTCATTGTGAACACCCCATTTTCACCAATTATTTTGATTATATGTTTATGTAAAATATTAGCTTGAAAAGTTTGTAATTAGGGTTTTTGCGACTTGAGGGGCATTTTCGTCCTTTTTCTCGTCTAATTTCCGAATGACCTCCGAATTCGAAATAGATTGTTTCATTGATTTTCTCGTCTCCATCTTCAATTTCGTCTTCAAATCCTTCTCAGAATCCAAACTCCATGGATCCTCCTTCTTTAGAAGCTTGCTCTCCACAAAATCTATGGCAACGGTACAATACCTTGAGTGTCCTTCAAGACTGTGAGAATACCTTGATCTCCAGTAAAGAACCCTCACAAAACCATTAAATGAAGTGTTTACAAGGTTTCTAATCCATTAGATAGATGATCTAAAGATTAATGAACTCTTGCCATGTTTGTTATGTCGAGCTCTTTTCTGGTCCCTTTTGTTGCGTCGTCCTAGTTGAGGTTAGAGGGTAAAGAATTTTTTCTACATAATTTAATTTAGAATATGAAATTTTTTTGAAGAATTATCCTTTTAATATAAATAATGCTCATAAGTTTTTTTTTATTATTATTATTATTATTATTATTATTATTATTATTATTATTTTGATAACTCATAATTTTATTTATAAAAAATAAACAATACAATCACTGAAATAGCTCAGCGATCACATCTAGTTGCTACCATCACCGATGACCGGCCTATTGGTTTAATGACATATACTATCTTCACTTTTCAATCAGAAAAGATGCTTCGAATTGGAATACATCATCAATATATGTTGGATATTTTAATAAAAATAAAAATAAAATTTATATCATAGGGGTTACAATTTGTTGGTCAATTTTCTTATGTAACCTACATAACCTCCATTAGGTGTTAAGATGGAATTTTAATTCTGAGACCATGAGTTACAATCCTACACCTATATATAGAGGGTCATTCCTAGCTATTTGACACACTCATCTATCTTATCTTCTCTTTCTCTATGAGTCTTTTATAAGTTTATTTTTATGAGTTTTATTGGGCAAAGTAAAGTGTTGTGTGGAGCTTCCATCTTCTCATAGTTGTGCAGACTTTAAGAAGATAACAGTGAGTGGTTGTGGGCTGTTGTATCCTGGAGGCGGTGTGCTTGTGAACTACTGCATTGAATACAATCCATAGTAGCGCGAAACATCTTAAAGAGAGCGACCTAGTCCGTGCCTCAACCCTGCCGATCTTCATTTTTTTAAAGTAGGTCATAATAATATATGAGGTAATATGTATCTATTATATATTATAAAGGTAATACTTGTATATGAGTTTCAACAATATATGACCTCTTGGTTAATACTAAGGGAGATTTCGAATATGATAGGTTTCTATCGTTTTAAAAAATATATTAATAAGAGAAAAAAATGTCATGTTTCAATGTGGGATTAAGCTCGGTAGAGAGAGTTATTGCCTCATTGATCAGCAGGGAAGAATGTCCTGTCCAAAAAGAAATAAAAAACTCAGCATTGAAAATTATTGCTTTATTGAAATAGTGACTTTTTTAGCGTTCAAGTTTCTTTTATTTATTTATTTTTTTTTTAATTTTGTAGAACTCATCACTATCCCTAATCATAGTCATGAATAGGTATATATATATAATATATATATATATATATATATATATATATATATATATAGACACACACACACACACACACATACATAAATGATCCTATCAGTATTTGCTGACTTAGCTAAAATCAGCAAACACTTAAATGGTCGTTATATCACTTACATGGCCGAGATTTAACGGTTATTGGAGTGTTTTCTTATTATGACTAAGTCAACACTCGCTGATTAGATCATTTCATATATATATATATATATATATATACACACACTGTGGGACAGATTAAAGAAAAAAAAAAAAAAAAATTTAAAAAATTTTACACCAAAATTTTTTTTTTTTTTTTCCCCTTTTATAACTAGGTGATGTATTCTGAAAAACCAACCATTAAATTAAACACCCATACTATGGACGGCATGCTTATAAAAAATTAGATTGATCAAACACCAATAGTTATTTAATCTATAAATTTTAAAACCCAACCATAAAAATTTTTACATTTATAGATGAAGTAGTATTTAATTTCAAATCAACTTGATATTTGATAAACACAATGATGTAGTAAGCATATGCTGACTTTCGCGCGAAAGTCAGCATGAAACTCATAGAAAATTGTGGGATGAATATTTTGAAAAACCGACCATTGGATTAGATACCCTTGTTATGGATTCCACGTCTACCAAAAATCATAGTGATTCAATGTAGGTATCTCAAAAAATACAGGCTGTGAAAAATTCTTACCACTGAAAACTATCATAGTTTTTCTCAGTGACATATTTGAGAAACCGACAGTTGGATCACTGTGATTTTTGGCATGTCTGACGTATATATGCATAGTATGTAATCCAATGGTCAGTTTTTCAAAATATGCATCCCATAATCACTTATGAGCTTTATTCTGACTTTCACGAAAATCAGCTTGTACTGATAGGATCATTTCTATGTGTGTGTGTGTGTGTGTGTGTGTGTGTGTGTGTTTGTGTATTAATCGCAATCCTATAAGGATGTCCTTACGCTTCTTATTGTCAATCCACTTTCGTTGTGATAGATATTTTAAAAAACTGATCATTGGATTAGATAATTTATTATGTATATCATGTCTGCTAAAAATCACTGTGATACACGTACTAATGGGTTTTCAAAATACAGATTGTTAAACAATTGTTACAACATCTGACGATAAATATTGTTAAGGCGTTTTATGGACTGTATTTTGAAAACCGATTATCGGATCAATGTAATTTTTGGCACACATGTCACGCAAAGGAAGATTGTCTAATCCCGGTCGGTTTTTCAGAATACTTATCCTATGGTACTGATCGTGCGTGCTAAACAAGGAAAGTTATTCCATATATATTAATAATCAAGATTTAAATTTATAAAGAACGCGTGCTATAACCTCAATCCGTTGAGATAGCGATTGAGCACGGGTATCGTCCACAGGGATCAAAGGCTGAGTTATATAAAATCTATTGGTTAATTCCAAATTAGTTAAAGAATAAATGATTTATTGCTTGTTGTTTTTGAATTAAACAAATAAAGTAAATAACGCAATTAAATATAAAGAAACTATAAAGCGGAGAAACTCTTGGGATTTCGAATCCACCCACACTCTTGTAAAATGCATTATTCATTGAATATATCATGCAAGTGTGAACATTCAAAAGACATGGACTGTCACTGGAATTGCCACACCTTGGACTGGCATGTACAACCCATCCACGCAAAATGTAAACACCCAAACATAATAAAAACATGTTTCCATAAAATATTATGAATACATACATCATGCATGAATCATCCAAATAAAGTATGGTCTGTCAAGCTCCAAACTAACTAAACTAAATTGAACTAAACTTGCACAAACCATCTAAATGAGCCATGACGCATCAAAGCATATGTAAACACATTCAATAAATACCATTGCACAATCATTAAATTTGCAATCATAGAAAACAAACTCATTTGAATAGATAAAAACATTTAAAGGATGGATTGTTATTAATACAATCTTTTAAGGTTGTACAATCATCATCAATACCCATAAAAATCCAACTCAAAGCAATAAACACATGTTACTTGAGAGAAGCTTCATCTACAACCCTAGAGTGATGGTCTATTCGCCCATGGAGAGATTTGAATATAGGGAATCCTTCATCCCAAGCTTCCAAGAACAAACCCTAAGGGAGAGAAAGGGAAAAGAGGTAGAGAGAGAAGTTGAGATGAATAGAGGCTAATCCCCCCAAGGTAGCTCTCCAAGTGGGAACCTAAAACCCTTTAAATAAATTCTGTAAACCTATTAAAAAAACCATAAAATACCCATCAAAAGTCACTAAACCCCAAAAATTTCGATTCCCGACTTCCCTATCGATAGCCAACATTTTATATCAATAGCTAAAGTTCTATCGATAGAACTTCTATCGATAGACAGTCTTCCGAATTGAATTTGACCATGAGAAAGCCCTATTCTAAAACTAGACTTTTCAAGCTTTCTGGGCATATAAAGATCATCAAAATCGGAGTCCGTATGAGGGAGATATGACCATTTGAAGTCGGAAGTTTTTGTCAGTAAAAAACTGCACAACTCCAAAAGTCTCCAAATGCCTTCTAACACTTTTATTTCAACTTTGGCACATTAAATTCACCTTGAACCAAGCTCTTAGCATGCATAGCCCTATCACTTGATCTCCAAAAGCTCCAAAATGGAATATTTGGCAGGTTTTCCTACAAAAAGCAAAACATCAACATTAAAACTGATTTTACATAAGACTAGCATTATTAAATGAATAAGTGCAATAAAAATACTCAATAAGCCAAGTTAATGGCATATGATTGCATAGCAATCAGGTACCCAGAAGGGGTAGGCTTAGCGTTATCAAGTAAGGACATTAGAATTATGATCAGGTGAGGACGTCCTTACCTATCTTAGTGTTAGCCCACCCTTTTTAGGAACCATATATAAGATAGAAATTTTGAAAAATTGACAATTGGCCGGATTAGACAACCTACTTATCCATGACATGTATGCCAAAAATTACAGTGATCTGACAATCGGTTTTCAAAATACAGTCCGTGAAACACTCTGACAGTATTTACTATTAAATGTTGTAATAATTATTTAACAGTCTGTATTTTTAAAACCGACCGGTGGATCACTATAATTTTTAGCGGACATGACATACATAAGAAGATTATCTAATCCAACAATCAGTTTTTCAAAATACCTATTCCAATGAAAGTGGGTTGATGATAAGATAAATAAGGACGCTTTATAGGATCAGGTTTGTATATATATATATATATATATATATATATATATAAGTGTTCTAGTCAGCTATACATTACTTTAACTAAAATCCGCTAAGAAATCCAACTTTTTCACTTTATGCATGATTCATTGTAAAAAGAAATCTAAAAGCTTGGATTTCTTAGCTTGGATTTTACTTATAAGGTGCATTTTACGTAACTTTGCATAAGATGACCTCTATAAGGCCAAATGCAGATAATCTTTTGAAAAACTAACCGTTGGATCAGAGGAACTACTTATGAATTTCATGTTTGCCAAAAATCACAATGATCTTACGGTCAGTTTCTGAAAAAACTAACTGGAATAAACTGGTGACATTTTAAAGAACAAAAAAGTCACAATTTTTTGCTGACATTTTTTAGAAACTGACCGTTGGATCTAGGAATGGCAATTTGCCCCATCCTCATGGGGACCCGCCCCACCCTGCCCCTATAGGGCGGGTTATTTTTGAATTTTTTGGAGTACGGGGAGGGGATGGGGTTAAAAATATTTGCCTCATCGGGGTACGGGGTGAGGACAAGTTTACAATGCCCAGTCTCGTCCCTCCTATTTATTCCTGCCCCGCGAGGATTCTTCATCCCCGTTTATATATCTATAAATTTTATATTTAAAACATATAATTTTATATGATTCATAAATTATATTTTATATATTCTATTATATATAATATAGAATTAAAATTATTAATAACCTCCTAACTTTTATGTCCCTCCCATAAATTTTAACATTTTTAACCATTTTTAATAATATTAGTTATTTGATTTTCTCCCATCTCAATAATCTCACTAACAATCTAACATTTTCTAACCATTCTTATATATTTCCAATATAGTAAGTCAAGTCTCTCTTATTGTGTTGAGTTGGATAACTCTCTCATTCTATTCAATTATACAAGCACTGTCTCTATTCAAGATGATAGGAACAATGTTGTTATAAGTTGCACTTTACACAACTATGTTGTCTGTGTAAGGGAAAACACAATATAGATTTTGAAAAATTAACCGTTGGATTAGATGCATTTCCTATAAATTATAGACTCGCCAAAAATCAAAACAATCCAATGGCTATTTAAAAAAAAAAAAAAAAAAACTATATGGATAAAAATTGTAACATTTTAAAGAATTAAAATTTTATAATTTTTCATGGACATTTGTCATAAATTGACCGTTAGATCACTATGATTTTTTGCAAACATGAAATTCATAACAATTGTATTTAATCCAACGGTTAACTTTTCAAAATCTTTTCTACAATTGGTCCTACGCACACCAATTTATCCATAGTTAATTTGACATATGGTATGTAAAACCAATATGGAATATGTATTTTGATAAACTAACGATTCTATAAATTATAGGTGTGTACACATGACACATCATATATACAAAAAATCACATTAATCAAATGATTAATTTTTTTTTAAAATCATATTTTTAAGATGAACTAATAAAAACTATCGAAAATTATTACAATTTTTTATAATTCATAATTCTTGTTTTGAAAAATTAGCCATTGGATCAATGTGATTTTGGGCATGCATAATATATATAAGCGGAATATCTCATGGTTAATTTTCAATATATCTAAACTAACGCTTGTTTTTTCAAGTGGATCCGGCTGTTTGAGAGAGTCGTTAAAAGATTATTTATTTTAAAAGTATATAACAATCAAGAGTTGTTGAAAAATTATTTATTTTAAAAGTATATTACAATCAACATGCAATTTAGTGATTTAGATTCTTAAAATACAAGCTTTTTAGTGGAGGTAATGGGTTCGAACCATCTTGAAAGCATATTTAGTGCATTATATTTTGAATTTGTTATTGAAATGGCAGGGCGGGACTAGGGATTACCCGCCCTTATGGGGACGGGGACGGGGATAGAATTACATATCCTGTCGGGTATGGGACGGGAATGGGGAGTAGTTTATAAACGGGGAAGGGGATGGAGAGTGGAAAACCCGCCCCATTGCCATCCCTAGTTGGATCCCAATGATTTTTGACGAACATGAAATTCATAAGCAACTCATCTAATCCAACGGTCAATAAAATTGACTGTTGTAAAACTAACTGTTGGATTAGATGCCCCTCTTCTGTATGACATGCCAACAAAAAATCACAAAGATCCGACGGTTGGTTTTTGAAAAAATTGACGTTAAAAAAATGGTGATATTTTGAAGAACAAATAAGTTGCATATTTTCACAATGAAATTTTTCAAAAACCAACCATCGGATCACTGTGAGTTTTTGCAGGCATGACATACAGAAGAGAGGCATCTAATCCAACGGTCACTTTTACGAACTGTCATCTAAAATTGGTCATATGAAGGTGACCTGACACAACTTTGCGTCAGGTCGGCCTGATAATAGCATTACTGATATATATATATATATATATATATATATATATATATATGGGACATGATATCCATAGACCAATATTTTTACCAATAGTTTTACCAGTGGTAGTAACGTGGGAGTTATATCTTGAGAAACCCACTATTGGATTAAATGTTCCTCTCATTCCCATCATGTCTACAAAATATTAAGCCGATTGGAGATTATTAGGGATGTCAATTTCGCAGGTCAAATCGGGTACCCGCCCCGCCCCGCCCCTATTGGGACAGGTTTAGGATATTTTAATAGGGTTAGGGGCGGGTTTGGGATTAGTTTTTAAAACCTGGTCAGGTTCGGGGCGGGTTCGGGATATGCACTTATAAACCCAACCCGACCCAGTTATATATATATATATATATATATATATATATATATATATATATATATATATATATATATATA
>JAESVK010059697.1:1009-11435 GCA_017140935.1 Hamamelis virginiana | reverse complement strand
ATATATATATATATATGTTTTAATTAATATATTGATGTTGTACTTAAAGAAAAACAAAAAAACAAAAAGAGTTGGCCGTTTTCTGACTAGTGGAAGGCATGTTTTGCACTGGTTGAGGTTTGACGCATGGTAAACTTGCTAATTTTGTCATTGCCTTGGGTGCAAGTCAACCATATATGTACATGAAAAATAAAAAGCAGATAAATTGAATGTACTTTTCTCCTTTTGTTAATTAATCTTTTCAACTTTTCCATCGTATGTAATGATGGTGAGATGGTGACTTTACCTGTTTAAAGCATCAGTACTGGTGATTGCACTCACCACGTGCTCTACTGCCATTGGCTAAATTTGAGCACTTTGGTTTGCCTTTGGGCATTGGATTCCTAGAAGCATTATGCTTGGAAAATGGTTTTTGAGGCTGCCATTTCTGATGTCAACTTTTTGTGCTTACACACACACAAGCTCTTCTCCTAATTTACCTACTTTTCTTCTATTGCATATTCTTTCCTTTCTTTCATTTTTTTTATTTTTTTATTTTTTTATTTTTATTTATGAAAATTGTAAAGAATATATTGCATTACAAAATGAAAGATCAATTGATAAATGATAACTTAGTTGCATCTATTAAAAAACATAATTTTCCAAAAATGATTTTATAAAAAATTAACACAAACAGCCCCTAAATGAATTGAATTGCAATACATGGTTTATCAAATATCAATGGATTATACAATTATTTATTTATTTATTTAAGACAAACATTATAAAATAAAATTTTTTAGCATTTTTTTTTTTGATTTTCTAAATTGGAATAAAGTATTAACAACCAACTAAAATTCGCCCTCCTAAACTAAATTCCTGACTTCGTCCCTGATTATACAAACATCCCTCCAAATTTTGACTTAGCCAAAAGTTTTGGCTTTTGGCTCTAAATATTTATCTCCTAGACATAAAAAAATGCATGTACTTGGTTGGAAAGGGGACATAGAGATTGAAATGGGAGCCAAAAAATAGCTTTCTAGCCAAATAGCTAGCCATTTTTGTTGTAGTTAGCCAAAAAATAACTTTAAAGGACCAAAAATAGCTTTTAATTAGCATTGGAGATGCTCGAGCTTATTATGATATCACAATCTATATCCAGTAAAGGAAGGTCCTGAATTCTATAACTAGATTTTAATGATAGGTTTAAACTGGTATTCTTAATTAGGATACCAAAAAAAAGTTAAAATGCTTTTGATCGATTGGAAGCTAGGTATAGAAAGGCATTCAATTTTGATTGATCATTAGAGAAATAAAATATTTAAGTGAAAGATTCAGGTGATATTGTCTAATTAAAGGTTGGGATATCACTTTATCCCAAAAACGAAAAAAAAAAAAAAAAAAAAAAAAAAAAACAAAACAGAAAGAAAAAAGAAAGAAAGAAGGAAGCAGGAAGAAAGGTTTAGGTGATAGTCACAATATTATTTCTGTAGAGAAATTTTGTATTGTGGAATTCCGCTTGACTTTGCACTCATATGGCCAGTTTTGATTGCAACACATTGACCTCTATAGTTTTGATTTGTGATATTTTGCATTCTTTTGTCAGCTAGTTACTTGTTTCTTTGACTGAAAAATAGTATTAAATATGTTATTTTTTTATGCAGCATTTAACCTATAGGTTGCTAATGTGTCTATAACCACATCGGTGAAGTTTTATGATTTTTCTCATTATATTTTAATTTTTATGAATTATTTTCTCAATAAATAAAATATATTGAGAAAAATCATGAAACTTCGCCAATATGCTTATAGACACAGTAACAATTTAAGACAAATATTGCATAAAAAAAAAAAAAAATGTCTAACACCATTTTTCAGTCAAAAAAATAAAGGAAAAATTATCCAAAAGTCCCCAAATTTGGTGCTCTATACCACGAAGTCCAATTTTATCCCATGAGGTCCTTCATATTTTCAAATTCTTTTATTTATTTATTATGTTAAAAAGATTCTTGGACTTAGTGGTATAGAATATATGCTCATGTGAGGGACTTATGAGTATGTAACCCAAAAATAAATTGGTAGTTGACATAAGAATTTAAAGTGTCACAAATCAAAATTATAGAGTTCAATGATTGCAATCAAAACCATAAGAGTGCAAAAATCTTTTGACCAATAGAACATGGGTTCAAAATGTAATTTTTTAAATAAATAAATAAAGAACATGCAGAATTAAATTAACATACTAGCTAGATTAAATTAAATTAAATTAACAAATTTGTCAACAGCTTAACTTGCAAAGTCGATCACCATGTGAAAAAGCTTTTCTCATAGAGGCTAGAAAAAGGATGTATCATTCATTGTATTTTGGTTTTGTGAAAAAAGGGGACAAACAGAATTGCATTGATTTTGTTGGGAGTAGACTAATAAAGCTCAACAGATGTACGATTGGTGAGGTTTTGTGAAAAAAGCTAGGTGGGGCAAAATTGCTTTGATCTCGATCAACAAACGGTTGGTGATCAATGAAAAGACTTAGATCGGTGCCTTTTTGTATTCACTTTATCATTTGTATACATTATTGGCTGAGTTTCTAGCTAGCTTTTACTTGAACTGATCATTAAAAGCGTCTCCATGGAATAAAGCAAAACGTGCCCCTCACAAAAAGAACAAAAAAAAAAAAAAAACAAACAAAAACACACACACACACACACACACACATATAAGGGTTTAGGGCCATTGGATTTCTTTGCACAATGAATTATGCATTCAGTGAGAAATGATCCAATGGCCCTAAACCCTTAGCAGATTTTATTAAAGTCAGCTATAACTGATGCAGGGGAAGTAACTGAAGAGTTTCTTGAAAAATGGAACAAACACAAGTTAAAGAAGAAGTCTAAGAGTTAGCTTTATTATCTAGAAAAGTCTAAGTTATGTTTAAGAGGGGATGTTAATTGAAATAATAAACACAACTTTAATTATTTAGTTCATGCACATGTGTCTAGAGTCTAGATAATTAATCCATATCCATGTATGGGAACATTCATGTATGTGGAGTATTTAATATGTTCATGTATGAGAACATTCATGTATGTGGAGTATTTAATATGTTCATGTATCACATGAACATATTAACTAGTATAAATAGGTTGTAGGCCTTTAGGCAAATGATCACATCTTTTATCAAACATATTGAGAGTTTTCTCTACTCCTTGTGAGTGTTTATCTTTTTGTGGATTCAAGAAGCCATCTGTTAGAATGAGATCAAACCAACTCGTCTACTAGAACGATATCTAGTCCTTATTTTCGCTATAACGCTGCGCCAAGTGGTATCAGAGCGAGGTCCTCCCTTGTCTCAATGGCCAACGACGGACAACAACAAGAAAATCCTAACGATGAAGATCGTGGGATTCATGCTATATGGGGTGCAATTGAAACACAGCAACAATAGTTGACGGAAATCCGGTATCTATTGGTTAGGTTAAATCTCAATGCTAATAGACCACCGGTGGGTGAACCTGATGCGCCTGAACAAGGACGTGAGCCAAGGGTGAGCAATAATATTGGACGTTTGAGGAACCTCCCTAGGCGTGTCATGAACAACTCCATTTATGATGGAGACTCAACTGACGATGAACTAGAAGGAATTGTGATGTATGATAATCGTGGAGACATTGTTTAGAACAACAACTATCGTATGAAGATGGACCTCCCTTCTTTCAACGGGCAGTTAAACATAGAAGATTTTCTGGATTGGCTGAACGAGTTGGAACGATTTTTCGATTATATGGATATCGAGGAAGAAAAGAGGGTCAAACTTGTAGCATACAAACTGAAAGGCGATGCTTCCGCATGGTGGGAGCAATTACAGTTATCTCGGATACGATTGAATAAGACTAAGATTCGGTCGTGGCACCGAATGAAACAACTTATGAGAGCACGTTTTCTTCCTCCAGACTATGACCAGATTTTGTTCCATCAATACCAGCGATGCCGGCAAGGTATTAAATCTATTCACAAGTATGTTTCAGAGTTCAAACGACTTTCGTCCCGTAATGATTTACCAGAAACGAAAGGGCAATTGGTGGCAAGGTTCGTGGATGGGTTACGTGCCAACATCCAGGATGTGGTTAATATGCAACCAGTTCATACCTTACTGGATGCCATTCAGCTAGCCACAAGGATCAAATTGCAACTTTATAGGAGAGGGACTACTCAAAGTCAAGCTTCCATCAGGACATTCAACTCCTCCCCAATGCCGAGTCAACCCGAACAAGGTAAGGGAAAAGCAGTCATTGAAGCAACTTAGAATAAGTTTCTCAGAGTCAAACCAAAACCCCATGGAAAAATCAGACGAATACAAGGCAGGGTGCTAGCGGATCTAGTGGCCAGAATAATCCTTACGCCCTCCTCGGGGTGATAAGTGTTATCGCTGTAGAGAAACTGGACATTATTCGAACCGTTGTCCACGAAGGTAGCATGTTAATCTAGCAGAACATGAGACTGGAAAGGACTGCCAAGAAGAAGAGGAATTTGAAGGAGAAGAAAATCCAGAGGAGTGGACTCATGAGGATGAGGGTTTGTCACTAGTAGTGCGACGCTTGATGTACACACCGCGAAAGGAGAATATTCAGAGACACAACATCTTCAAAACTCGTTGTACTGTTCATCAACGAGTTTGTAATTTAATTATTGATGGAGGCAGTAGTGAGAATATCGTGTCAAAGACCATGGTGGACAAGCTGCAACTTCAAATACAAAAACATTCATTCCCCTACAGTATTGGTTGGATAAAAGATGTCGGCGATATCAAGGTAATAGAATAATGTGTTATTCCTTTTTTATATTGGAAAATATTACAAAGATGAGGTTTTGTGCAATGTGGTGGACATGGATGCTTGTCACATGTTTCTTGGAAGGCCATGGCAATATGACCGGAAAACTACACATAGGGGTAAAGACAATACTTATACCTTTTACAAAGACAAAGTCAAGATTGTTTTGGCTCCTATGAGACATCAAGGGAGAGTAATGGCTTCTCCAAACAAGGCAGATACTTTCCTTATAGTACTAGATATCCTAAAGGAAGCCAAAGAGACGCGGTTGATTTATGCCCTCGTGGTCAAAGGTGAGGAAAAGAGAGAACTTGTTGTACTAGATAAGGTTAAATCATTGATCGTCGAATTTCAGGAAATCGTGCCAGATGAGCTACCAACAGAGCTACCTCCTATGAGGAATATCCAGCACGAGATTGATCTTGTTCCTGGGGTGAGTTTACCAAACTTGCCACACTACCGAACGAGTCTAAAGGAGTTTCAAATTTTGCAGGAACAAGTTAATGAGTTGTTGCAAAAGAGCTTGATCAGAGAAAGCATGAGTCCATGTGCAGTACCTGCTCTGCTAACTCCAAAGAAAAATGGAAGTTGGCGGATGTGTGTTGATAGTAGGGCAATCAACAAAATCACAGTGAAGTATAGATTCCCTATACCGAGGCTGGATGACATGATTGACAGATTGAGTGATTCAAAAGTATTTTCAAAGATAGACTTGAAGAGTGGCTACCATCATATTCGTATCCGTCCGGGCGATGAGTAGAAGACAGTCTTCAAGACAAGAGAAGGACTATACGAGTGGCTTGTCATGCCATTTGGATTGTCCAACGCGCCTAGCACTTTCATGAGATTGATGAATCAGTTGTTCTTTCGAGAGGTGGTTCGTCTCCATGACTTGCCGAAGACTATAGTCTCAGATCGTGACAGCAAATTTCTTAGTCATTTTTGGCGAAGTCTATGGAAGCAGCTTGATACTACTTTGCAGTTTAACACTACTTGTCATTCCCAAACTGATAATCAAACTGAGGTAGTGAATCGCACATTGGGAAATATTCTGCGAAGTTTGTGTCAAGATAGTCCGAGGCAGTGGGACTTTGTTATTTCTCAAGTGGAGTTAGCATACAATAATGTGTCAAATCAATCCACTAGAAAATCTCCATTTGAGATTGTCTATGTCCATCCCCCGTTGCATACGTTAGATTTGGTTCCACTTCCCAAGCTTCCTGGTATGAGTATCATTGCCAATCATATGGCGGATAAAGTAGCGAACATTCCTGCAGAGGTCAAGCACAAGTTGGAGGAATCTGCTGCAAAATATAAAGCAGTCGCTGACACATAGGCGCGTGAGGACTTTTGAAGTGGGAGACATGGTGATGGTACACTTGCAAAAGAAAGGTTTTCTGTTGGAACATACAACAAACTCAAACAGAAAAAGATTGGTCCGCTTCGTGTTTTGAAGAAGATTAATGATAATGCTTATGTGGTGGATCTCCCAGTCGATCTAGCTATCTCCAAGACTTTCAATGTTCAGGACTTGTTTGAGTATCATACCATTCCTAACGTTGCGATTCCTATAGTTAACTCGAGGACGAGTTCTTTCAAAGAAGGGAAGACTGATGCAGGGGAAGTAGCTGAAGAGTTTTTTGAAAAATGGAACAAACACAAGTTAAGGAAGAAGTCTAAGAATTAGATTTATTATATAGAAAAGTCTAAGTTATGTTTAAGGGGGGATGTTGAAACAATAAACACAACTTTAGTTATTTAGTTCATGCACATGTGTCTAGAGTCTAGATAATTAATCCATATCCATGTATGAGAACATTCATGTATGTGGAGTATTTAATATGTTCATGTATCCACATGAACATATTAACTAGTATAAATAGGTTGTAGGCCTTTGGGCAAATGATCACATCTTTTATCAAATATATTGAGAGTTTTCTCTACTCCCTGTGAGTGTTTATCTTTTTGTGGATTCAAGAAACCATTTGTTAGAACAAAATCTAACTAACTTGTCTACTAGAACGATGCCTACTCCTTACTGTCGCTATAACGCTGCATCAATAACTGACTAGATCATATATATGTGTGTGTGTGTGTGCGTGTGTGTGATGTAGTTAGCAAATGCTGACTTAGTCTAAGTCAGCAAACACTTAAGTGACCGTTAGATCATTCAGTTGGCCTAGATCATCACTCAAATGGTCGAGATCTAATTGCCACTTAAGTGTTTGCTGACTTAGGCTAAGTCAGCAAATGCTGACATGATCATTTCAGTATATATATATCATCACTCAAATGGTCGAGATCTAAATGCCACTAAAGTGTTTGTTGACTTAGGCTAAGTCAGCAAATGGTTACATGATCATTTAACTATATATATATATATATATATATATATATATATATATATATATATATAGGATTCTGTTCTTATCAGCAGCTTCGTATTTTATGTTAAAGTCAGCAAAGATGGTCTGCCGTTGGATGGAAATTAACGGCACAGATGCGCGTAACTTAAATGACCCGGTTTCGACCCGCGTGTATACATCCCAACCCGCGAAATGCCATCTTCTTCACAACTGCGTGAGTTCTAGGGCTCACAAACAGCAGCAGCAGCACGCAGTGCAGGCCATCCACATCCCCAACTCGCCCACACCGTGCCTCCGTCCGGCGTCATTCCGGCTTCTTTCCGGCGTCATCAGCAGGCCCCATTCAGGTATGCTCTCTATCTCGCTCTCTGTCTCTCTCTCTCTCTCCCAGTTATCTTCATTATACCTGTTATGTTCCCCTGTTTCCCTTCCCCTGTTATCTTCATCAAGCATATATATATATTTTTTTTTGTTATCTTCAGCGCCAGCAAAGCCATCATACTGCCCTCTGTCACGCCAAACCCATCTCTGTTTCGTTATGAAACCCACAACAAAACACCCCCCCACACTCTCTCAACAATAAAATCAGTGTCAAAAAACGAAATGTGGCCATCTGAAATTACAAGCAAGTGATTTCTCTCATTTTCTATTTTTTTTTCCTCATCTTTTTTTATTTATTTATTGAATTTATGTTGAGATCAAAACCCTAGAATCTCTCTATCTCGTTTGTACCTGACATGTTTGCTACTTGATTTCTGCCTGTATGCGCGCATGGAGGCAACTCAGCCTTGAATTTCTTGGAAAATGTCAAAAATCAAAAACTGAAATGGAAGTAAAATTGCTTCTTTATGGCCCTTTTGGAGATGGTGATGGATGTATATAGAAACTGTTTCCCTGGTTTAGTAAGAAATCTAGTAATGACTCATATTGGTTTTTTGTCAATGATGGCTGAAAAGGACTTATTGATCCTACCCCATTTAAATATCAAATGCCTGGTGTGGTTCTCTGTTTCTTTTGTTCTTCTGTTATTGTTTGGCAGGAAAAGGAACAATACAATGTTTGACTATATTGGTCTGTATAATCTTTTTTTTTTTTCTACCCATTTTGGAATAATATAGTAATACTTTACATATGCGATTCCATTATGTTCCACTGTTTACTTCTTGCAATGCATATTTTTAAGAAATTGGATTTGGTGAAATCATAATTTGGATAATTGGTGAAATCAGAAAGTGGATGTCCCTTAGTAATGCTAACAAATGGCTTGGTCCTTTTTATTACTCATGTTGTGAGGCCTTTGGGGGCTTTATCTGTATTTGGACTACTGGTACATGGTTTAATTTTTTTTTTTTTTTTTTTTTACCCACCAAAAAATTTTTGTTTTTTTTTTGTTTTTTATTTGTGATCATAGATTATGTACTGCAAATGCATTTAAGTTGCATATTAGAAGGACCCCTAAATTGAAATTTTGCATTGAACCATGATGCCTTTTGCCTGTTGTGTGTCTGACATTTTTTATTTTTTTTATTTTACATCCATTCCAGTTACATGTAATGGAAGACACCTTGTTAACTGGACAGCATGCAAACCAACTTGATGAGTCATGCTCAACAAATCCTGTTTTGTTTTACACTCCTGAAGTGAATGACAACCGCAAACCAAAAATAGGTCAGGAATTTGATTCACTGGATGATGTGTATAAATTTTACAACAATTATGCTAGGGAGGTTGGGTTTGGGGTTCGAATTGGGTCTAGTATTAAGAACCGATTTAATGTAATTACTAGAAAGGAGTACTTGTGTTATAAGGAAGGTGAAAGAAAGATGAAGAGTAAAGAGAAGGCAACGAAGAGGATTCGTGGTTCCACTCGACAGTACTGTAGGGCAAAAATTGCCGTTGTGAAGGATTCAGTTAGTGGAAAGTTTAAAATTCGTGTTTTCGTTGAGGAGCACTCCCACCCATTGGCAACCCCCAGGAAAATTCATTTCTTGAGATCTCATCGATCAGTTTCATCTGCTCAAAGGTCTTTGACTGAACAGCTTACACAAGCAAATATTCCTACTAATCAACAGATTAGTATTCTTGAGTTACAGGCGGGAGGGATAGAAAATATCGGATGTCTAGAGAGGGACATTAGAAATGTTAGAAGGGATAGGGTGAAGTCTATGGATGGGAATGATGCAAATTTGTTGCATGATTATTTCATATCAAAAAAGGAGAAGAACCCATCTTTTACTTACACTATTGATGCAGATAGTGATAATTGCATTACACGCTGTTTTTGGGCAGATGAAACTTCTATATTTGCATTCAAATCTTTTGGAGATGTTGTTGTATTTGATACTACCTACCAAACAAACAAATATGCAATGATTTTTGCACCGATAGTGGGAGTCAATAACCATGGTCAAACAGTGTTGTTAGGTTCTGCATTTTTGAGCGATGAAACAACTGAGTCTTTTGAATGGTTATTTGAGCAATGGTTGAAAGCAATGCCTGGGGGTCCGCCTAGCATGATCATAACAGACCAGGATCCGGCAATGGCTAAAGCCATTGAACATATGCTTCCGACTACTTTTCATAGGTTGTGCATTTGGCACATTATGAATAAGTTCTCCGAGAAGCTAAGTGCAACTGCGTTCCATGCTGTGAGAGATGATTTAAAAAGGTGTATTTGGGATTCAGAGGATTGTGATGAGTTCGACATGAGATGGATGGATGTAATCGTTAAAGGTGGACTGCAAGACAATGCATGGCTAAAGACATTGTATACATTGCGATTTAAATGGGTACCGGCATATGTGAAACATGTATTTGCTGCAGGCATGTCTAGTAGCCAACGTGCAGAAAGTTCACATGCTTTTTTCAAAAAATATTTGTGCAAGAACATTTCACTGCATGAATTCATTACTTGTTTTGATCGAGCACTATCCAAGCAGAGGCATTCAGAGCTTAATGCAGACCATGTTGACATTAATGAGCAGCCTATTCTCAAGACCCGATTTCCTATGGAAAAACAGATGGCATCCATTTATACCCGCAGTGTATTTAAAAAATTCCAAGATGAAGTGTTTGAGAGTCCGGTTTTTATATTAACTTGTGTTTTTGAAGATGATTATACTTGCAGATATGATGTTGAGCACATATCAGGGGACGAACGGGGTCGTAAGATTGCTGAGGATAAGACTACGACAATGGCAACATGTAGCTGTAAATTATTTGAGTGGGAGGGAATTCCGTGTAGACATTTGG
>JAESVK010059693.1:0-26253 GCA_017140935.1 Hamamelis virginiana | reverse complement strand
CAAGTTTTAAAATGTTTTAGGAAAGTATTTTGAAGCCTTTGAAGGCTATGGTTTGATAAAAATATCGAATCCAGGTCGCTTTCGGTTGAAACCCTAATCTGGGCTTTGAAAGGGCCTTTCGAGCTTCAAGAGCCAATCATGAGCCAGAAGGCTCAACTGACCTTACCACTGATCAACTTAGCTACAAAACGCACTTTAAATATCTATGCCAAAGCCTTGAGACCATTCGAGACAAGATCGACAGTCATTCAGGGCTTTTGTGATTCAAAGGACAAAACTACCCTTTAGCACAAAAGGCCTTATTTTCTATCAAGCCTGGCTCAGAATGTCATGAAATTTTGCAGGGATGTTCCTAGACTCTCTAAAAACCTAATGCAAAAAGAACCGACTCAATCTGACCTAAAAACTTACATGTGATAATGACCTCTACCTAATTACCCACAAAGGGTAAAACTGGCAACTTAGGGTTTTGACACCCTATTTCACCTCTAATCATAGGCAACCATTCATGACCATACTCATGGTCAAAAATGGATGTCTACAGAAGCTCCTCGTTGATGTTCATGGCTTCGCCAGTGAATATCAAAGAAAACAAAAGACATCCCATTTTTGACACAACAAAATAGAGATAATTAACCAACAATTATTTTGAAAGCTTCGCTTCAAATTCTCTCTTCTTGGAAGTTTCACTTCTAGTTATTTCAAAGATTTTCAATTTTTTTGGAAATTGCATTTCCAATAAAAATTTGAGAGTTTTCAACTCATTACTAGAAATTTCATTTTTAGTCAACTTAAGGATTTTCAATCCTTTTTGGAAATTGCATTTCCAATTATCATAAAATATTTGAGAGTCTTCGACTCATTACTAGAAATTTTATTTCTAGTCAACTTAAGGATTTTCAATCCTTTTGGAAATTGCATTTCCAATTATCATAAAAAATTGGGAGTCTTCGACTCATTACTAGAAATTTCATTTCTAATTAATTTAAGGATTTTCAATCCTTTTGGAAATTGCATTTCCGATCATCATAATAAATTTGAGAGTTCTCAACTCATTACTAGAAATTGCATTTCTAGTCAACTTAAGGATTTTCAATCCTTTTGGAAATTGCATTTCCAATTATCATATTATCTTAACATCAACCATATATCATTCTTATATACATTTCATGTATTTTTGATCAACTTCACAAATACTTATGGATTTGGGCCTCCAAAACGGGCTTTTCTCATTAGCCCCCCCTCATGGGTTTACTTACTTCTATAATTCCCTTCATGGGTCTCACAAGCTTACCAAATCAAATGTATTCCTAATCATTTCAAGATTATAAACTTGATTACACAATCTTTTCATTCATTTATTTCTAAATCTCATTGTTTTCAACCAAAAATTC
This sequence comes from Hamamelis virginiana, assembly GCA_017140935.1. Taxonomy (NCBI): domain Eukaryota; kingdom Viridiplantae; phylum Streptophyta; class Magnoliopsida; order Saxifragales; family Hamamelidaceae; genus Hamamelis; species Hamamelis virginiana. The sequence continues at coordinate 24,859 of JAESVK010059693.1, read as the reverse complement.
ATCATTTCATGTGAACTTTCCTATTCACAATCACTTAATTCTCACTTTGGTATGCACCAAATCCTCTTGATTCCTCATTCAATCATCAAGTATCATTCAATCTCAATCAAATGCACTTTCTTAAATAAAAAATTGAAAGAAAATGAGTCAAAACAGGTAACTTTCTCTTTATTCTTTCAATCACCAACAATTTCATTCTTCACCAATCTCACCCAAACTTTGGGTTTGCAGGCTTCGAGCCAGCCTTCACAGGAGCGCCATGGATCGAGAGAGGATCACGAGGCGTCAGGTTCACAGGGAATGAGGAAATCATCCCGGCGGAGATGATTTTGTACTATTAGGCCTATAGGAGGCCTGCTTAGGATTTTTTATATAATTCTTTTTCTATGTATGCACTAAAAACCCTGAGTGGCATGTAATTTTATCCTAATGAGAATACAAATATGTTTCAATTGCTTTTTTGGTTCAATTGTAACTCGAAAATGGGTCAAAACTGACGAAAATTGAGCGAAAAGTCAAATCGAGCGTCAAAAAATCTCAAAAAGGTCAAAATTAGTCAAAAATTGAGATCAGGGATGGATGACCATCCCTCCATGGACTGTTGGCCATTCCTAGGGGACGGTTGGCCATCCTTTCGAGGATGGTCATCAACCCTGGTTCATCTTTTTTGATTATTTTGACGCTTTTTAACTTTTTGAGTGTTCTATTTTGCTTCTAGAATGTTCTAGTTCGCTTCTAACTTGATTCTTTTGCCAAAAAGCTATAAAAACACATCTCTAGGCTCATTTTCATTACCCTAAACACAATGGAAGCTCTCAAGTTGATTATCAACCTATTCATAACAAGAATGCGGGCAGAAGATAAGAGGGTGTTCGAACGATTCGGCTTGTCTTCATGGTTCTTTCTCTGTCATGTGAAGCTTGAAGACAAACTTCTCAACTCTGTGATCCACTTCTGGGACTCTGATCTTCATGTGTTTCGCTTTAATTATGAAGAGGTATGTCCTTTATTTGAATAGTTTTGTGCCTTGATGAATATTTCTGTTAATGGTCCTTTCATCTTTCCTACCATTCGTCGAGGTTATTTCCAAACCTTTTCTTCTCTTTTTGAACTCTTACCTAGGGAAGCTTCTTCATATATCCATGAAAACTCCATTGATCTTCTCAAACTAGCTTCATTTTTCTTGAGGGAAGGGGGAAAACCACTAGCTCTTCATAGGCCTACCCAGTACGCACTCGCCTTATGCATAGTGGGTTGTTTCCTTGTTTCGAACGGAACCATTTTCATACCTATTGAAACATGTGAGCTCATTCTGCCATTGTCGAAGTCTCATAACATCATCCCTCTAGTGTTAGCTGAAACTCTAAATGGGCTTGACCACTTCCACTCCAACTCTGCTTCTTGCATTAGGGGTAGCCCCATTCTTCTTCAGATGTGGTTGTTTAAGAGACTCAGGCTGATCACTCCTCTTGATGGGCCCAAACACTTGTCCCATACCTATTGTTTGCGTAAGCTTTTGTTTCTTGAGCATCGCTCCATTCAGGATATGATTACCTTCTTCTCTTCTCTGACTTGGGAAGATATTCAGTGGCATGTGACCATATGGGATTGTGGTGAAGAGTATGTACTACACACTTCGGGATATTGTCAGGTGAAGCTTATGGACCTAAAGCATACATCATTTTACTGGGCTTCTCGGGTGCTTCGCCAGATGGGCCGTGCTCAAATCAATCTCCCTCTCAAAGGGCATGTTCATGGGGTTGAGGCGGCTACTCCTTCTTTGGTATCTTGGGCTATGAAGAAATGGGCTTCAGGTTTATGTATGAGTCAGGTAGGAGATCGCAATGGGCCTTTTAGGCTTGATGGAGAGTATCGGGCTTGACTTAAACAAGACTTGGGTTTGAAGGTGCAGGCTATGAAGGATAAGGTTCAAAGCCTCGTTTATGGTTCTCGAGTTGTCGCTCAGTCGACAGGTTCATCACTTCCATCAGATGCGTCACGAGTTAAGAGAAATAGAGAAGATGAGAATGAAGCCCAAGCCCGCGGAGCGAGAATGACTTAGAGTAAATTAGGGATTAAATATTTTACTTTTCAAAGCAATGTAAGATTTGAAGAAAGTAGGAATTATGAGTACACATGGCATGTAATAGATCTTTAAAAAGGTTTCTACCCTTTATGGATGAATAAATATCAATTTTATTAAAATCTCAACAAATAATCTTTTAATAATTACAATTGAACCAAACTCTTGGTGTTTTTACAAGAAATAGACCGCACCCAAAGTAACTTTATGGGTTGCCTACGTATCCCCGTCCTTGATGCAATGCTTTATCATTTTTCTCTAATTTTTTGTGATATTTGGGGAATCAGGTCTTCGTAGTTCATGAATCAAATTGAAGAAATCCATTTTTTTTATTTTTTTTATTTATTTGCTCTAACTTTTGCCTAGGCAGCCCTTTCAGGTTTTCTACCTAGCGGGCCTTTTTTATTATTTTATTATTTTTTACTTTTTTATTTTATATGTGGTACTTCTTCAATTGATCCAAATTGGTAGGTTGAGAGAATTCATTCCCATCAACGTCTGCAATCTTCACGGCTCCGACTGATAATATTTCTCTGATGACGTAAGGGCCTACCCATGTGGGCTTGAACTTTCCTCGCGGGTCATGGATCGGTGCTCGGATCTCCTTCAGTACCAGATCTCCTTTCTTCAAACCTCTGTGCTTCACTTTTTTGCCAAACGCCTTGGTTATTCTTCTTTGATACCCCTGAATGTGGTACAGTGCCCTTAATCGCTTTTCATCCAGTAGAGCTAACTCTTCATACTGGTTTCTCACCCATTCTACTTCTGCCAGTTGACTCTCCATGGCAATTCTTAACGACGGGACTTCTAACTCTATAGGCAATACAGCTTCCATTCCATATACGAGAGAAAAATGTGTAGCCCCGGTCTATGATCTAATGGAAGTACGATATCCCCACAGTGCTAGTGGTAATTTCTCATGCCAGTCATTGTAAGTCTCGGTAGTCTTTTTCAAGATCGACTTGAGATTCTTATTCGCTGCCTCGACAGCCCCATTCGTCTGTGGTCTATAAGGAGATGAGCGATGATGCTTGATACTATACTTCTGTAGGAGCGCTTTGGTTTCTTTTTGGAAATGCTGTCCATTATCAGAGATGAACTCGTGGGGCACTCCATATTGATAGATGATATTATTCTGTATGAACTTTGCTACTTGCTTAGCATTCAATGTCTTATAGGATACAGCTTCTACCCACTTGGTGAAATAATCTATGGCGACTAGGATGTACTCGTGTCCGTTTGATGCTGCAGGGGTTACCTTGCCAATGATGTCAATGCCCCATGTTGCAAATGGCCATGGCGAAGACATGGTAGTGACTGGCATCGAGGGTTGATGTTTTCCACTTGCAAACACTTGACATTTATGACACTTCTTGACATGTAAATGGCAATCCCTCTCCATGGTTGACCAATAATACCCTAGTCTCACGATCTTCTTAGCTAGCATGTATCCATTCATATGCGGAGCCCCAGCCCCTTCATGCATTTCCAATACTATTCTTTCAGCTTCTTGTTCATTGACGCACAACAGATGCACTCCATCATGTGATCTCCGGTACAGCTTCCCCCCACACAGAATATACTAACTGGCTAACCTTCTTATGGTTTTTCTGTCCACGGATGACACCTCTTTCGGATATTCTCTTTTTTCTACAAACTGTTGGATGTCATAGTACCACGGCTTTCCAACATTCGGCTCTCTTTCTTGGATAATACAACAATAGGCTGGTTCTTCTCGTGACTCAATAATGAGAGGAGTTACACCTTCATTTTTAGGGATATCTACCATGGATGCTAGAGTGGCTAAGGCATCCGCAAACTTATTCTTTAACCTAGACAGATAAAAGAAGTCAATTCGACGGAATTCTTTCACCAAAGTCTCTAAGTACTTATGGTAGGGTAATAACTTCTTATCCCGAGTCTTCCACTCTCCTCTAGTCTGACATATGATCAAGGCGGAATCCCCATATACTTCTAGTTCTTTCACATCTAATTCCAAGGCAGCTTCCAATGCTAGGATACAGGCTCCATATTCGGCTATATTATTAGTAGCATCAAAGGATAACCTGACAGATAATGGTATCAAGTTATTCTCCGGTATGACTAACAACACACCTATTCCACATCCTCTTTTATTATGAGCCCCATCGAAGAAAACTTTCCAAGGCTCTTTACTCACTTCTAAAATCTCTTCGTCGGGAAACTGGTACTCAGACGATCTTTCTACTGACGATGGATGATCTGCTAGAAACTCTGCGACTGCTCTCCCTTTCACTGATTTCTGCACCACATATTGAATGTCGAACTCTGATAATAGCAATAACCAACGGGCTGTCCTATAAGATAACACTGGTTTCTCCAATAAGTACTTCAGGGGGTCCATGCGACTAATGAGTTGCACTTGGAAAGACAGCATGTAATGGCGGAGCTTTTGTGTAACCCACACCAATGCCACACATGTCTTCTCTAATGCATCATATTTAACCTCATAGTCAGTCATCTTCTTACTCAAATAGTACACTGCATTCTCCTTTCGGGATTCTGGGAGATACTGAGCTAACATAGCTCCCATCGCAGTTTCAGTGAGTGCTAAATAAAGTAGCAGAGGCTCAGCTTGTCGCGGGGGAACTAATATGGGTGGGTTGCTCAAATACCTCTTAATGGTTTCAAAGGCTTCTTGGCACGCATCATTCCACTTCGTGGGCACATCTTTCTTAAGAAGCTTAAAGATAGGCTCACAAATCATGGTCAGCTGTGCTATGAATCGACTGATAAACTGAACTTTGCCTAAGAATCCTCGAATCTCTTTTTCTGTCTCCGGCGGCTGCATCTCCGTGATGGCTTTAATCTTCCCCGGGTCGACTTCTATTCCTTTCTGAGTGATCATAAACCCTAGCAACTTCCCCGCAGTTACTCCGAAGGCGCACTTTTGAGGATTCAATCTCAAGTAATATTGTTTAATTCTTTGAAGGAACTTACTTAGAGCATCAAAATGACTTTCTCGATTCTTAGACTTCACGATCATATCATCCACATATACCTCCACTTCCTTATGAATCATATCATGTAATAAAGTGGTTGCCATCCTCTGATAGGTAGAACCGGCGTTCTTTAGGCCAAAGGGCATAACTCGATAACAGAAGGTCCCCCATTGAGTGATGAAGGAAGTTTTCTCCATATCTAGAGGGGCCATCTTTATCTGATTATAACCTGAGAACCCGTCCATGAAGGATAACAGAGCATGACCGGCGGTGCTATCTACCAGGATATCTATGTGTGGCAATAGGAAATCATCTTTAGGACACGCCTTATTCAAATCTCGGAAGTCTACGCACATTCTAACCTTCCCATCTTTCTTAGGCACCGGCACAATGTTAGCTAACCACTCAGGGTATTCCACTACTTGGAGAAATCCAGCGTTCATCTGTTTTATTACTTCATCCTTGATTTTCAGGGCCCACTCTGGCTTTATTCTTCTTAATTTCTGCTTCACCGGCTTAACCCCCGGATTAGTAGGGATAAAGTGTTGTACTATGTCGGTGTCTATTCCTGGCATATCCTTGTACGACCATGCAAATACTTCTATGTTTTCTCTCAACAATCCTACCAATTTTTCTTGTTCTTGTGGTGACAGAGTTGCCCCAATATTAATTATCTTATGCGATTCATCGGATCCTAAATTAACTGATATTAATTCATCCACATTAGGTCGCATGTTCCATTTCCCTTCATTGTTCAAACTCAGAGGGAACATCCTCTCTAGGATCTATATTCATGCCATATATACTCATAGAAGACAGAAGAGGTAAGCTGCAAATGCAAAGAATGAAGAAAAAGAGTATTTTATTAATCGTGAAGAAAGAAGAATAACAAAAACTAATCTATCATTCGCCTCTTAACAAAGGAGGGATGATTTTATTGAAAAAGGAAAAACAAGAGTCCTATTCTATGATCCTATGGAAAGAAAGTATAGAAATCCTACAAGCTATCATCTGATGGTAGTGAATCTTCTGCGACTGAGTCTTCAACTCGAGGCTTATATTCAAGGCTCCAGTTGGTCAATGGATTGGAGGTTTCTTCAATGAGGTGAATAGGATCAGGTTTGCGAACATGCTCTTCGATGCAGGCGATCTCTTTGAACATAGCCCCTATGGCGACTTCATCCACATGTTCGACCCAGTCAAACTCTGTATGCTTTTCGGCTGTGATGGTAGTTGGAGAGAGAGGTAATGGTGTGTTGAAGAAGATTTCGAACCCAGGAACTCTAGCTTTCTGATCTTCAAGGTAAATAGGCTCGGGGAACCCACAATAAGGGAAATCATCCCCTTCTTTGACAAAAGCCCCATTCAGAGTGGGCCGGTAAGGTTTCAAAGTGAGGTTAAGGATTCGTCACTCTTCTTTAGCCAACTGTCTTTCTCTTCTTTTCTATGCCATCTCTTTTCTGTCAACTTTGGTACTTTGATAACCCAATCCGAAAGGATAAATTGCTGAGGGGTACTCGATAGAATCAGACGTGCCTTGATGACAACAACCTAAGCCCATTCCTGGAAAGAAGCCCATGTTCTTCATGATCTGACCCACTTGCATATTCCCATATGGACTACAGTCTAGCACTATCTTCTCTTTACATCCAGATTCAACCTCTACACATTGTATGTATTCAAAGCCTGTCAATAGTACTTCTTCGATCTCTGGTTTGATCTCACAGATAGGTACACGAGTAGGAGTGATCTCAGAATCTCCTTTCAATGTCACCACTGAGCCTTTGTAGGGGAACTTAACTTTTTGATGGAGGGAAGAAGGCACAACCCCAATTGGATGAATCCATGGTCTACCAAGTAGAAGATTGAAACAAGCAGGTACGTCTAGTACTTGGAAATCGACTTGGAATTCTACAGGCCCAATAGCTAGAGATAAAGTGACCATGCCCACTACTTCTCTTCGAGTGTTATCATATGCTCTCACAGTCTGCCCTGACGGTTTGAATTCTGACGGTTCGATGCCCAAGGAATTGGCGGTGCTGAGAGGACATATGTTCAAAGCTGACCCATTATCTATCAATACTGTTGGAATTCTCTTGCCCATAGTATCCACCGTGACATACAAGGCTTGCAAATGATGAGGTCCTTTCTTTGGAAGATCTGATTTGGTGAAGGATATTGACTGCCCATGCTGAACTAGACTGACCAAACTGACTAAACCCTCTGGTGAAGTATCGATGAGAATCTGAACCTGGTTGAGTAGCCTAAGCACTGTCTGCCTGTGCTTTTGAGAAGCCATTAAAAGCCCCCAGATGGTGATGTTGGCTTGAGTACGCTTAAGCTGTTTTAGTATCTCTTCCTCTTCCTCTTGAACTTCGGTGCGTTGAGATCTTTCTAATTCTCCCAAAGGATTGTCGGATTCCAAGTTGGCGGGCTTGAAATGACGACCTCCTCTAGTGACATGGTTAACATCTTCCTCATCACTGGCCCAAATATCTGCTATCTCCTCGGGTGTGCTCATCAAATCTTCCCACTCTATGATATCAATCTCATTCTCTGACCCATCATCTATGGTAGACTCGGCAGAAGTCGAACTTGATCCGAAATACTGGGTGACCCATGGTTGCCTTGGATAGACGGTTTGGCAATGGGTTTCCCCATTTGCATCGGTGATCTTGGTTGTGAAATATTTCCTATAGATACTCTGGCTAGCTTTCTCAAAACAGATAGGGTTTGGATCTTCGGGTTCAATCTGAGTCACAGGAATGTCTTCTTTAAGTGAGTCAGGGTTATTATCCCAACCAGAGGGAGCAATAGATTCTTCACAGGTGGATTTTTTAAAGGTAGGCTTTTCCATCTTAGGGTAAAGAACATAGAAGTCAAACTTTCCACTAGGTTCTCCTAACAGGCCCACTTCGGGATCTCCGACCGCATATCATTTTCGCAACTCCCATTGGCTAGTCCCAGTCTTGGAGAAGGCTTTCTTGGTTCTAGCTTTAGGTCTAATGGGTTCAGTCTTTGTCATTGCAGCTTCACAAGACTTTTCAGGGTAAAGAACATAGAAGCTGAACCTTCCACTCCTTTCTGTCAACAAATCCACACAAGGATCTTTAGCTTCAAACCTTTCTTTGAGGGCCCACTGACTAGTACTATTCTTTGACGAGTGATCCACTTTGCGAGGTTTGGGAAGCCCATTCGAACTAAAATCGGGGAAGGTATCTTTCTCAAACTGTCTCCATGAACGATAAAGCCCTTTTGGGCTATTGAAAGGTTGAGGGATTTCAATCAGACCTTGATCAATGAACCCTTGTACTATATTCCGCAATGTATCACATGATTTCGTGTCATGGCTAGAAGTGGCATGGTATAGGCAGTAAAGTTTTTTGGATTTTGGCTTGTATGGGGTGATGAGCCCATGGGCTTGACAGTGATGAAACATTTCAGTTATGGAAGTAGGGAATGAAGGGTGAGGGTGGATAGGCTCACAATGGACATAAGGGTCGGCATGGATAACATTGATATTTGCTGGTGGTGGGACTGCATGGGTAGGAAGTGGATTTTGGGTGACATTGGGTTGAGAAGGTGGGGAAATGGTTTTGTTATCTATGAGGTCTTGGATTTCATGGCGGAGACGGAAGCAACGGTTGGTAATATGGCCTTTGGATTGATGGAAATGGTAGTATTCATTTTCATTGTAGTTTTTGGGTAATGGGTTGGGTGTAGGTCTGGGTTCCAGAGGTTGGAGCAGGCCTCGATCTTTTAATTTTTCGAAAACCTATTCCAATGGCATATAGAGTTCGGTGAATTTTCTGGATGGTTTATTTCCTAAGGAAAATGGTTGGGTAAATGGAGCAGGCTGAGATATGGCATTGACTTCGGTAGCCTTCCCATTGATGACAGGACGGCGATTCTTGTAGGGTTCATCAGTTCGAAGAGCTTCATCGGCTAAAGCGTCCTCTACTTGGGTACCTGCAGCGACTAGAGCTCTGAAATTTGGGAGATATTGGAAAAACATGTGTTTGTGATACACTGGGAGCAAGTTCTTCACTATTATGCGGATTTGTTCTTCTTCCTTAGGGCGGTTAGCCATTTTAGAAGCTTTGGCTCTCCAGCGGGTGAGGAAGGCAGAGAAAGTTTCTCTTGATTCTTGTTTAGTAGTCTCCAAGTCTCTCCTAGTGATATCAACCTCTGTGTTATACCGGTAATGATTACTGAACTCAATGCATACATCCTCCCATGTCTTCATTCTAGATTCATCTAGTGACAGAAACCACTTTAGAGCGGATCCAGCCAATGTTTCATGGAACATTTGGGCTAGCAAGTTATCATTAGCCCCTCGTGGGTGCATGGCTCTCACGTACATCTTCAAATGGGTCTTAGGACAACGCATTCCATCAAACTTCTCTAACTCAGGCATTCTGAAATGAGTGGGCATACGGGCCTTGGGGAACAGAGACAATGAAGACATGTCCACCAGATCATCAGACTTCCTAATACGTTTCAAGGCCTTTTCCAGGGCTTCGACCTTGCTACTCAACATTATAGGCTCAGTGGAATAGAAAGTAGGGGTCTTGGGCTTGGACACTTTTTCCAGATCAACAGGCTGAACAAATTCTGCACCAGGCCTAGTGGGTTCAACAACTATCTTTGATCTAAGGAAACATTCTTCTTAATTGACATTCTCAAACAAGGGATTAGTACGGGCTCGCACCTTATCCTCCTCTTCTTTCTGGTGAACTAACTCTTGAACCACTTTTAAGAGTGCCTCAATCTTCTCATCAGTCGTCTTTCCACTATTTCCAATGGCGGTAAGGGTATGATCCTCATTACTAGACATCTTTGAATCGACAGGTAGACCCTTAAATAACCGACCGCTAGAATCACGACGCCAAGCCAGAATGCTGGGAAAAGGAAAATGTTTGAATCAACTAAGAGCTTCTAGTGTGAAAATGGATGAATAAGGATAATCTCACATGCTCACAAAAGTATAGGCCTAAAGCCTACAGATCAACCTTCATATTCTATGAAAAATGGGCCTAAGGCCTGAGTACGAATCTCATTCTTATAGCTCACATCTCAATCTTACCACAGGCTTATATCTTCTATCCAATTGACATGGGTCTAAATCCCACATCCTAAACTCACAGCGGACCTAGCTCTTGTATCCAAAAGACATGAGCCTAAAGCCTAGTCTTATATCTCATGTCTCGCGTCTTCTCCTAATACCACTAATTGGGCAGCATAACACTACAACAAGCCTAAGCTCATGAACCTATAGGGTACTAGCCTTCATTAGGTACCTTGACTCTTTGAGGATACATTCCTTAAGAGTTTAGGGCATTTCATAAAGGCTTAGTCCTACAGATCCAGGTCCTAGTGGTTCTACACATTACACAATCATGGCTCATACAAAACCGGGGGTAAAATCTGGTAGCATAAAGTTACAATAATGTGCTTAAAAGTGACGTAGGATATGTGTCCTACAGAGACAGTCTATATGGACTAATGCAAAAGGTAGGATAAGTGTCCCTTACTCACTCGGTCCAATCGATATACCTAACCACATGTGACATCAGGAATGCCGCGTGGGTCCAACAGTACTTGATTGGTCCGTTTGATATACCCGAAGGTACTTGGCAAGAAGGGTGATGGCTTTCGCATACATGGAACCCGAGAGTCAAAGAAACCGGGCCCAGGGCTAGGCTCATCGTTGGCTATAGCATACAACGTCCTAAACATGCAGAGTCAATGCGCACACAATGCAAGAATTAAAGTCACACAGTCATACAAATGCAAGTGATTGATTTTAATTAAGAAATTGAAAAGCCCAAAAATAATTAATTGGAGTTTAGCCCTCGACATCTCCAGCGGAGTCGCCAGTCTGTGAACCAGCCAACCTGGATCGGGAGGCCCTCTCGTTCACTCTTGGGGGTGATGTTTATCTTGAGTGGATTGTGGATGATGTTTATCCATCTCGATTTATCATTCTCTATTATCCTTCTTTATTATCCACGTTTATCCTTCTCTATTATCCACTCAAGATAGGATTTTTTGAAAAAGGGATGAGAGTTTGTAAAAAACTAGGACTCGCCACCTTATTTTTAGGGAACAAGGAAACCACAAAAAAGAGTTTTATTTTCAATAAAACATTGACCCCATATTTTGGAAAAGCATGGTCTTTTGAATCAAAGTTGGATTCGGGGGCTACGTTACGAAGTGGGAAGGTTCCAAGGATCTCCTTGTAGGCACCCACCTCGCCCTAATTAAAGGTCTCCTAATTAAGTTTGGGCTTTATCAAAATCTTTTCAAAACAATCCTAGTTTTCTAATCAATCACAAAATATGATATATAATATATAATAATAATACATAGTATGAAAATATACATAATCCTAATGGTCTTAGGAGACTAGAAGTCAACCTAAGATTGGACTTGCGCCCTATTGACTGCCTACGTACCTTATCAATTGCTTGACAAAGATCAAAGTCCACGTAGTTCGATTACCTTAGGACTCTCCTATTGTAATGAACCATATAGCCAAAAGAATTTTATCTTATCTAGGACTCTAACTTCGAGAGTTTGGATTTGATCAAAACACTTTTCTTTGCATAAAAGATGGAATTTCATTCCATTTTAAACACTTTCAAAATTTTAGAGTTGTTCTCGAAGTAGAGTCCTAAACCAAGTAGAACTCTAGCTTCGAGAGTTTGGATTTGATCAAAACACTTTTCTTTGCATAAAAGATGGAATTTCATTCCATTTTAAACAATTTCAAAATTTTAGAGTTGTTCTCGAAGTAGAGTCCTAAACCAAGTAGAACTCTATTACTATAAAAATTATTACAACAAAGGATAGTCTTAAGTGGGATCAAGTGATCCCCCTAATCCTAGGGTTTCTAGCTAATCCTAGGTTAGTCTAAATACCTAAAACATTAAAATATGCATGCTGGAATTTCTGGAAAATAAATAAAAAAAATATCATCAAAAGTATAAATAATGCATGAAAGTGTCCTAAATGCAATCTAATTATTTTATGTGAACCTAGGCATGTTTCTATGTTGATTTTGGCCTAAAAAGTGAGTTTTAATACACTTTTAAGTTACTTTAAATCCATGGACAGATTTATAAGTAATCAAAAAGTAGGTTTAAAACCCATAAAATAAAAGAATAAAAGAAGTGAAAATTGCCTAATATGCAACCTAATATGATATATCAAAATAATCATACTTGAAAACAATCAATTTGACGATTCAAGCGTCGAAACGATCGTGATTCGATTCTCCATGTTTTAAGAAGTGTTTGAAGTGAAAATACATTGACCAAGGTCAAAGGTTTAGGAAAAAGTCGACCGATTAGCTGTTTAGAGCCTGCCGAGCCTAAATTAGGGTTTTGAAATTTGCTAACCGATTTCTTTCGAAATCATTTCTTCTTCTTGAAACAAGTTTTAAAATGTTTTAGGAAAGTATTTTGAAGCCTTTGAAGGCTTTGGTTTGATAAAAATATCGAATCTCGGTCGCTTTCGGTTGAAACCCTAATCTGGGCTTTGAAAGGGCCTTTCGAGCTTCAAGAGCCAATCATGAGCCAGAAGGCTCAACTGACCTTACCACTGATCAACTTAGCTACAAAACGCACTTTAAATATCTATGCCAAAGCCTTGAGACCATTCGAGACAAGATCGACAGTCATTCAGGGCTTTTGTGATTCAAAGGACAAAACTGCCCTTCAGTCACAAAAGACCTTATTTTCTATCAAGCCTGGCTCAGAATGTCATGAAATTTTGTAGGGATGTTCCTAGACTCTCTAAAAACCTAATGCAAAAAGAACCGACTCAATCTGAAATAAAAACTTACATGTGATAATGACCTCTACCTAATTACCCACAAAGGGTAAAACTGGCAACTTTGTGTTTTGACACCCTATTTCACCTCTAATCATAGGCAACCATTCATGACCATACTCATGGTAAAAAATGGATGTCTACAGCAACTTCTGAATGTACTTGGCTTGGTCTGCAGCATCTCCACTAAAATGATGAGTGATAGGAAGTGGGGCCAAGTCTAAAGGACCATGAAGATTCTGACCATAAACCACTTCAAAAGGACTAGTACCCGTGGTCTAACTTGTTGATCAGTTGTAGGAAAATTCAACTTGAGTCAAGATAAGATCCCATTGACGAATGTTACTGCCAACTGAACTCCTTAAAAGATTCCCCAAACTTCGCTTCATAACCTCAGCTTGTCCATCTGTTTGTGGATGATGAGAAGAGCTGAATTGAAGAGAAGTGCCTAGCTTTCGCCATAGAGTGTTGCAAAAATGACTAACAAACTTAGAATCACGATCAGAAGTAATAGTCTTAGGAATGCCATGAAGCTTAACAATTTCTCGAAAATAAAGATCAGCTACATGAGATGCATCCAAGGTCTTGTTACATGGAACAAAATGAGCCATTTTTGAGAAGCGATCAACCACAACCATAATAGAATCCTTATTTCTTTGAGTTCAAGGCAAGCCAATAACAAAATCCATACTCACATCCTCCCAAGGGGCTGTTGGTACAAGCAATGAGTGTACAACCCCGTGTTTTGAGCATGACTCTTGGAATGATGACAAGTTCTACACCTCTCCACATGCCGAGTGACATCTTTCACAATTTTGGGCCAATAAAAATTTTCTTCCACAAGAGCAAGAGTTTTATCTCTTTCAAAGTGTCCACCAAGTCCACCACCATGGGCTTCTTTAATTATGGCTTCCCCTAAAGAACATTCAGGAATACACAAACAATTGTTTTTCAAAAAAAACCCATCATGTAGCAAGTAATGCAAATAAGGACCATTAGAACATTCCCTCCAAATTTTGCTGAAATATGGATCATTTTGGTAGAGCTCCTTTAGGACTTCAAAACCCAAGACCTTAACTTACATAGTGACAAGCAAGGAATGCCTTCGGATTAATGCATCGACCACTTGATTTTGAATACCCGACTTGTGTTTGATGAGAAAAGTGTAAGCTTGTAAAAATTCAACCCATTTAGCATGCCTATTATTGAGCTTGTGTTGGCCATTTATATATTTCAAAGCTTAATGATCCAAAAAGAGCAAGAACTCTTTGGATATAAGATAATGGCGCCAATGGCTCAAAGCTCGAATAATAGCATAAAATTCTTTATCATAGGTTGAATATTTTCTGTGGGCACCATTCAATTTTTCACTAAAAAGGGAAATAGGCTTACCTTCTTGGCTAATGACTGCACCAATTCCCACATTAGAGGCATCACAGTCCACTTCAAACACTTTGTTAAAATCTAGAAGTGCAAGAATAGGAGCTTCAGTCATCTTTTTCTTTATGAGTTCAAAGCTTCTTTGTGCTTCATCATTCCATGTGAAAGTTCCTCCCTTTAGGCATTCGGTGATTAGAGCGATGATGGTGCTAAATCCCTTGATAAAACGACGGTAGAAAGAGGCAAGACCATAAAAGCTTCGAATGTCATGAAGAGAACTAGGAGTAGGCCAGCTTGTGATATCTTTAATCTTGCTAAGATCCACCTTTATTCCTTCACTTGAAACAACATGGCCCAAAAAGACAAGGCTATTTGTTAAGAATTGACACTTCTTCAAGTTGACATACAAGTTTTGCTCCCTTAACACTTTGAGGACTTGGCGAAGATGCTCCAAGTGTTGTTCCTGATTTTTGCTATATACAAGAATATCATCAAAATAAACAACAACAAAGTGACCAATAAAATGTTTTAAAAACATTGTTTTATAAGCCGTATAAAGGTACTATGTGCATTTGAGAGACCAAAAGGCATAACCATCCATTCAAAGAGGCCATCCCTTGTTTTGAAAGCATTCTTCCATTCATCACCCTCTCTCATTCTGATTTGATGATAGCCACTTCAAAGATCAATCTTGGAGAAGATGGTGGCACCATGTAGTTGGTCAAGAAGGTTATCAAGGAGAGGAATATGAAACTGGTATTTGATAGTTATCTTGTTCACCTCTCTACTATCAACACACATACGCCACGATCCATCTTTTTTTGGTACAAGAAGGGCAGGGACAGCACATGGACTCATGCTTTCTTGAATCAAACCCTTGGCCAAAAGATCATCAACTTGCCTTTCAATCTCTTCATGCTCCTTAGGATTCATCCTATAGGCGGGCTTGTTGGGTAGAATGGTGCCGGGCATAAGATCAATGCAATGTTGAATGTCTCTCATTGGTGGGAGGCAGATTGGAATTTCTTTGGGAATGAGATCATCAAACTCATGAAGAAGAGATTGCATCAAAGGTGGGATTTTATTACTCTCTTCATTTTTCTCCATCACAACAAAAGCATAAGCCTCATTAGTTTTATCCAAAGTTTTGTCAAATTCTGTTTTAGAGAGAAAATTACTTCCCTACCCTTTAGAAGGCTTGGGAATGCTCTCAAATTTGGGAGGACCTAATGTGACTTGAACCCCATCCTTTTTAAAAGTGTAAGTGTTCTTGAACCCATCATGAATTACCTTCCTATCAAATTGCCATGGGCATCCAAGAAGCAAGTGACAAGCATCCATGGGAACAACATCACACAAAACTTCATCTTTATAATTTTTTTTCCAATTGAAAATTGAACTAGACACCTTTTTGTTACTTTTACCTCATTTCCTTTGCGAAGCCATGAAAGCTTATAAGGTTGAGATGATTCTCCATTTTCAACTGCAATTTCTCCACCATTTTAGTTGCTACCACATTCTCAAAGCTCCCTCCATCAATGATAACATCACATACCTTGCCATGGGATTTGCAGCGGGTGTGAAAGATGTTGTTGCGAAGCCAATTTTCTTCCTCTACATGGGCTGCACTTAGGCTACGACGAATGACAAGACACTCTCTTTGGTCTCCATAGGTGATATCATTTTTTTACTTTGGTCTCCATAGGTGATTTCATTTTCATTCTCCACCTCTTCATTAATAGGCAACTCTTGTTCCGACTCCTCATCCACATTCTCTTCAACTAGAGAAACAATCTTGCGGTTGGGGCACTCAGATGTAATATGACCAAACCCATGACATTTGAAGCATTGCCGATTATTGGGATTGAAAGTACTAGGACTAATTGGAATACCCCCACTATCTTTCTTGAGAGGTGATTTGAAGTTGGTTGGCTTAGATGTTGGTGAAGGCTTAGAAGTAGAACCACTCCCCCAGTTGGAAGCTCTTTTCCAAGTTGAAGAGCGAAAGCTATTCCCCCTGCGATTTTTTAAGTTGGTGCTCCACTTTGATTGCTAGCTTGAAGATGTCATTGTAGGTCCAATATGGCTGCAATTGAACAACATTAGCAATTTCTGATCGAAGTCCCCCAAGGTAGCGAGCAATGGTTTGTTCTTCTGGTTCAGACACATCACAACGTGTCTTAAGGTGATCAAACTCTGCTGTATACTCTTCCACGGACAGCTCCTTTTGCCTGAAATTATGGAACTTAAGAAATGCATATTGGTGATAGTGTTCAGGCAAGAACTTCTTTCTAAGCTCTTTGTTCATCTTTTCCCATGTCACAATTCTCCTCTTTCCTTCACGAGCACGTTGGTTTTTGAGATATTCCCACCAAATGGAAGCATGTTTCTTCAACTTAATGGCCACAAGCTTCACCTTTCGACTATCCGATACATCTTTGAAATCAAAAACTCGTTCAACAGTGTTAAGCCAATCTATGAACTCATCTCCTTAGATTCTGCCCTCAAACCCTGGAATGTCAATTTTAATGTCATAATCTCGTTGGAAATCTTGGTTCCTTCGAGGTTGATGACGGGGAGAAGCATTTTCACTAGACGACTCACTATGAGCTTGGTGAAAGGGGTTAACCTCCTCCTCATCATTTGATTCATGATGAATCTCATCATGTTCCTGGTTTCCATAGCGCTCAAAAAGCTGCTGGAGTCACTACACTTGTCTTCTCAAATCGTCCATCTCGATGTCATGAAGGTCACGTTCGTGTACCACTGCCTCATCAGCATTTTGTACACGTCGACGATGTCCAGCCATCACAACCTAGGCTCTGATACCAATCTGACGTCGGAGAATGGAAGAAAGAGAATGGAAACACAAGTGAACACTCAAAGATAACACAACTCACCACCCAATGAAGATCCACCAAAGGGATACAGAGTTAAACAAGAAGAAATCATTCTTCTTAAAAGCCAAAGGCTAAACTTCATTTAAATTCTGGAAAACTTGCCATTACATGACTAAAGACTTGATTAAATAGGCCTAGAACAATCCTCCAGCCATTGACAATTTCCAAAGCTAATTAATAACTTTCACAAGCTTTAAGAAAAGATAAAACAAGAAAATTAATTAGGCAAGACTTGACTACAATTAAGAGACTTCTAGGAAGTTTGAAGGTCTTTTAGATAAGAGAATTCAGCAACTAATGAATTCCCAAGAGCATTGGAAACAGAAAATTGAAAACAGAGGATTTTCTGTTGCAGTACCCAAAATTGGCCTCTGTTCTCGGTCAAAACTGATTCTCCACAGAAAGTTCCAGCCCCCAAGACTTATACCACATTAAAGATATGGAAGTTAGCGAACTAAAAAAAACGGTGCGCAAAAAGGAGTTCTGTAGAGAGAGATATGCCCATTTTACTAACAACTGTTTGGGCTGTCTGCACAATCCGAGAATGCTAAAATTGAAGTGTTTTTGTAATTTTCTTGGGTTGGCTCTTTGACTTCTGTTCTTGGGATGCTCCTGTATCAGTAACTAAGATGGTGTAGTGACATTCTTTTATCTCATCTTGCTAAGTGACGAATTGAGAATGAAGCACTACATTTTCTTGTCTCTCTAGCTTCTTGCAAGAATTTCCAACTCTATCAAACGAGCGGTCTTGATGGATGCCTGACACAAATGCCAGTTAATGGTCGATAGGAGACTACGGCTCCGTTGACAGGATTTACCGTTCGGCCACATGCTTGAACAATAGAGACTGCAATAGAGCTGACATAAAGGAAAGTGAATGAAGCTTTTATGCAAATATATTTGATCAGAGAGAGAGAGAGAGTGAGTGCTTAAGTGACCTTATGTTTTCTTTTCAGGAAAATGAGAGAATTATTATAAACAAGGTCATTTTAAAAGCTTTCTTAAAAATTTTTTCTTTCCTTCTTTTGAGAAATAGAGAGAGAATATATATATATACAGAAATGATCCATTGAGGTCCAGACCCCATTTGGATAAATACGGTGCACTCCTCATTGGGATAGTTGGGATAGGTATTTTGAAAAGTCGACCGTTGGATTAGATACTCTTGTTACGTATGTCATGTCTGCCAAAAATCATACTGATTCAACGGTTGGTTTTTGAGAAAACTGACCGTGAAAAAAACTGACAATTAAATAATGATAAAATGTCAGTTTTTTTCACAGTCAATTTTCTCAAAACCCAACCGTTGGATCAGTGTGATTTTTGGTAGACATGACATACGTAACAAGAGTATCTAATCCAACGGTCGATTTTTCAAAATACCTATCCCAACTATCCCAATGAGGGTGGACTGTATTTATCCAAATGGGTATATATATATTTTAAATCCAGAACTTTAACTCATATTTCTTTCATGGTTTAAGAAGAAGATACCTTTGAGTCTTTATAGAGACTATATGGAGAAGAAGGGGTTGAGCACTCCTTGATTCTTCACTCCTATGATCCTTGGAAGCTTGAGAAAGAGAGAGAGAGTAGGCTCACAAAAATTTAGAGAGAGCATGAGCAAGTGCAGCCGGCCTTAGATGGGTTCCCACCTTTTATAATGCCCTCCTCATCCTCTCTTTCTTATTCCAATTAGGACTAGAAGTGGGACTCAAGGGGAATTTCTAATTTGGCTCCTATTGGTCAATAATCAACCAATCAACACTTGAGTTTAATTATTGACTAATAAATAATTATTAATTCTACTAAATAATAATTATTGCACTCTAATTTAGAAAATTATAAATGCACCTTAATGATGCTAAATAATTACAATAATGCTTCTCTACTAACTAATGCTCATAAGAATATATTGTAAAGAATAAACCTTTAATGTCTAAAAAATATATTCTTATTTCTTATATTTCTTGTGACCTAATTAATAATCTTTTAATTACTAATTATATTTTAGTAAACCTTTTTACTAAAATGACTGCGCTGTATCAGTAATTAAACATTCAATCAGCACAAGGGAGCATTTATTATCTTCATGTAAGAGATGGTAGATTCTATCTTGATTAATAATGTTCTCTCAATCCCAAACCCTAGCTACCCAAGATACTGAGGTGTTGATTTCAGAGACCTCACTCATTGATAAATCAAAGTAACTAAAATAAAGAATTAAAGTTCATTTTTCTCTCAGGATTAAGAGTAATTGTAAATTAGCATTTATGAGATTCACATCACTAAGGACAGTAGATTTGATGTAATGTGATTCTCATTGTCCTCAGTGCACCAAGTGCACTAGTATATCAATTCAAAGTCTTACACTTGGATATTAGAGATTTCATATTCTATCAAATAGAGATTGATATACTACAACCTTAACAAATGAGATGCCTAGTCTTATTACTGGTTGTGATCGTTTTACTAAATTACAAGGTTTATGATTTATATCTATCACATACTAATCTCTATTTGTATGAATAAATCATATTCAATGTAATTAAAGACCCACATTCAACTCATGAATAAAAAAAATGTTCACAGTATGAATTGCATAAAAGGAAATAAAACATTTATTATAAACTTGAAATAGACATTAATTGTTTTGAGGGCATACAATCCCAACAAACTTATTCTACAGATAGTACTGGATTTCTGTTGATCGGGACCATTCCCTACTATTTTGGAAAAGACTATGGTTTTGGAAATCTTATTTATATAACTGTTTGAGCTAAGACTCTGGAAATATTTGGATTTAAATGGAAACGTTTGCTTAAGGGTTTCTGGATTACTGTATATTGGATACCATGAGTGACAGAGGTGGTGTGAGTTCGCTCCCTAACCTCCTTACAATGGATCATGGTTACTGTTATACTACCACGCGTGGATGTATGTGGCAGGTGTGAGTACTTTCTCGGCCTCATCACGGTGGACATTGCATGATGGATAGTTATTACATCTCTTAGGACATGCATGCACTATATGTGTATGTGTGTGTGTGTGTGGATCAGATTATATCATTGAGGGTTAGGCCTATGGCGGATGTGACTGTCTCCAACCTCCGCGTAAATGGGATGTGGATGTGACTTCTGTCTCCGACTTGGTTTAGTAGTAGTCCAGTTGAGTTAAAGGTTTGTTAGTCTGAATCAACAGCCCTATAATATAATTTGATCAAAGTTTAGATATGCTATGGACCCTACGAAAAGACGTGTATGCCAATCAAGCTAATTCTATACTGATGGGTATACCATAGACCCTACACGATGACGTATATTGTCATGCTATGGATGATAATGGGATTTGGCTATTGCCCAAATGTGATGGCGCATTCCACATGCGAGGCATACGTCTTATTTACGATATTGTTGGATATGGTTTTTCACTGAAAGACCACACTTTTTTTTTTTTTTTTTTTAAATTTTTTTTTTAAATATTTTTAAAAATTTTTTTTTTTTTTTTTTAAATGTTGTTTATAAAGTTGTTTATAAAACCTTGAAACTCTGGATTTATATGTGCTTTATTTAAATATTCCATGTATCACCATGTAATTATTAATTCGTAAATGTAATAGTAATTCTACTGTGCGATTCGAGACTCACCCCTGCTTTTCATGCGGCTGATTGCATGTTGACTTTGGAGGTTGCATTTGTGACTTAGCTCAGCCCCTTAATTGGGGGCTGTTGACCAGCACTTGATAGACTCTACATCTTAGTTCGAATATTTATATGTGTTAATACATTTTAGCTTTGTATGCGACTAGATTAGTTGCTATTCGTAGTTCAACTTACTTACCAGGGATGTTGGCTTTATTATGATTTGATTTATTATTTATGTATGAGACATTTGGGACATAATGTATGCACATGTCATTTCATATTGTTATATATATTATTTGTCTCTCGTGAAAAAATATGAATGTGCAGCACAGATAAAAACCAAAAATTGGACTTTGAAATGCATCCCTTTGATCATCTTCTTTCATCTATCCAAACCAAAATTTACAGCAGTGAGAATAAGAGATTCTATAATAAAATGAGTTATTTGATAAACTAGAGGTAAGTGGAGAAAAGAATTGTAGCCGATAGTTCAAAAATGAAATTTGTTGATTAAATAGTGATAGAAGTACAGTAAATCTTGAACATTTAGCAACCGTTTTCTTTAATTTCTTTACTTTTTGGGAGGAAAGTACGGTAAAATGATTAGAGTAGAATACATAAAATTAAGTCTTTTGTTATTCTAAGCATTCCTTTTATTTATTTATTTACCAAAATTTGTCCATCCGATTGTCAAGATGACAGTTTGATTTACACCTTTGAAATGGGAAAGGAAAAAAATCAAACATATCAAAACATGCTAGACTTTCTCTTTTGGCTACTAAAACATGATTGCATTTCAAACTTGGAATACAGCAATGGAAACCTAAGAAACAAACTCACTGGAGAAACGTGAGAAAACAATTAACTTCAGTCTTTCAATAATAAACCCCTTAATTTATGTTTCTCAATTATCATCTCAGATTCTTTAAAGTCTTTCAGGAAGTCCAAATTGTCCAAACTTTCTTCCAATAGATAGACATTGACTGTAAAAAGAGGGGTTATGACTGGCAGCAACTTTTGATTTTTCAAAATCTTCTACAAATATGCCAAAAATGTTTAGGCTCCAATCATTAGACATTGAATTAGTTTAATTATGTATATGGATTGGGTCCATCTAGATGAAATCAGACTAAAAAAATCACACTCAGTTTGGCAGTTGAGTATTCAAGTTTAAACATGACAAAACAATGTTACCAAACATCAAGACACATGCTTGAATTCATATTTTGGTCAGTATAATATGCGTAATTGCGAATAGTTCAAACCTAGACAGAAGACATCGATGCAAAGTTTAAGAACCAACCTTAGAGAAGAAACTTCAGAAATCAATTGAAATTGTATTCCTAAGTGGATTTATTGATGACATGAAAATGATAACAAAAAAATAATCATTTTCTAAAGCCGTAAAGCAATACAGCCTAGCTAGTCTTGAAAGATTAAAGAAAATTTATACAGAACTAAAATGAGCCCATAATTGGACCCATGGTATAATCAATTTTAAGAGTGCGCAACAAAGGAGACAAACAATCCATGGGAACATTAGTTTTTGTTATCATGTATACTGATGATGAGGAGTTTACAATGTAAGGAGTACTTCATTACTTCAATTACATGCACTAGTAGAGTACACAAGGCTTACTTCAATAAACCAAGGACTAACCATATGTTCAAACGTTCCCTTTCTGAAGAAACTGTGAAATCCAAATGTTCCTTTAATCCGGGGTACAGTATTCCTCCATCTCTAGTCTCTTTAAACTCTGTAACCTTCAATCAGGCCCTGCAAGTAACCTGCAAGAGAGTGCTCTTAGTTTCTCCAGAATCTTCTTTCTTCCTAATCATATTTACAGTACTAGAAAATCTTGAAAAATCTGAAGACACAGAACCAAAAAAAAAAAAATCAGCAGTTAGACTGGATACGGAGATAATTAAAAAGTGAATTTAAGATCAGCTGCAAATAAGAGGATTCTCATGATCAATGTCAGGACAGCTTTAAGGTGCAAGTAATCCCTAGTATCTCCATATAGTGAAATAAAAACATGTATGCAGTTCTATATGTGCAATTAAATTCTAGACTTTAAGTTTCTATCAGGCTTTTACAAAGATTTGCTGGAATAACCTAGCCATTTGGATTCCAAATAAATAGGTCAATATTATAAAGGCATATTATAGAAAAAATTAATAGCCCAATATCTAAAAAGGTATATTATGAAAAAATAATTTTTTTTTGTTATTAACTTAAAGTCTAAAAAGGTATATTACTTTTTTTTTGTTATTACTAAACAGTTAAAAGTGAGATTTAACATATAAATCCAAGATTTTGTTAATATGTTGTCATTAACTTCTATAGTGCCCATTTAGTAGTGTTTAAGGATTTAACAACAAAACAAACTAGAAAAACTCTATTTGGTATGACTTCTCCTATGATCCGTGGACAAATTCTTGTGTTGCATTTGGACATATATATATGTGATTATGGGTGGTCAACTATAAAGCATGGAAACAAATATCAGATACACACACAGTACGATGTGGATACATAGATATGTGAATTCTTGAAAATGTAGGATACAATAGGATAGGAATATGGGGAAAAATCAACTCCTGACGCATCCCCAATGTATTTAATATATACAATCTATTGTTTTTAGTTTCAAATACTTATGAAAGATATCCAATATGTATCCTTAAGCATCCGACACCGAACAACTCACAAAGTCTAGTCATGGAACATACCTATATGTGTTTTTGTTATTCATTGCATAATAAATAAATCTTTGCCCAGTATCGAATTAGATTATGCAAGTAAATGCAAAAACCCACTTGACTCCAACCGAACAGCACGGTTAGAGCGGTTTGACAGATTGGGTTGGGTGGTTTTCCTAAGGATTTTCACGATTTGGTTTGGTAGGTGGGTGACACACCTAAAAACTGCCTTAACCCCTAACCAACCCCACACCTTTTATATATATAAAAAACTATATATAAATTCCCTAATCCCTACAAACCCTAAAACTCTAAAAGTGTAAAACCTTAAACTAAAAGCCACCCAACTTTTTTTGTAACATTTTAATTTTCTGGCAATTGTTGTCCTTCTAAATCTTGTCATATATATATGGGGCTTGAGAAGCGATCCTGTCAAGACGACCTTACGCTCCTATCGTAAGGACACTTTCACTTGGAGAGGTATTTTTGAAAAATCGGCCGTTGGATTAGATAATCTATATATGTATGTCATGTTTGCCAAAAATCACAGTGATCCAACGGTTGATTTTTAAAATAGAGAGATTTAAACAACTTTGACAACATCCAACAGTAAATACTGTCAAAGTGTTTCACGGACTGTATTTTGAAAATCGATAATCTGATCAATGTGATTTTTGGCAAACATGACATTCATAAGAAGACAATCTAATCCAACAGTCGGTTTTTCAAAATATCATTCATATGGCTTCCAGAAGGGACATCCTTACGATAAGGAGCGTAAGGACGTCCTGACAGGATCACTTCAGTATAGGGCTTTTATTATAAGGTGCACCTTATGCAACTTTGAGTAAGGTGACCTTTATAGGGACAAATGCCAAATCATATTTTGAAAAACTGACCATTGGATTAGATGAAATGCTTATGAATCAATGTTCGCCAAAAATCACAGTGATCTAACAGTCAGTTTTTGAAAAATGTCACAGTGCAAAATTGTGACTTTTTTATTCTTTAAAATGTCACCAGTTTTTCCTAGTGATTTTTTTAAGAAATTGAACGTTGGATCACTATGATTTTTGGCGAACATAAAATTCGTAGGCAGTTCACCTAATCCATCAGTTAGTTTTTAAAAATATGATCTACATTTGGCCATATAAAGGTCACCTAACGCAACTAGCACTATATATATACCTTAAAGTTGTGTTTTAATCCTGCATACAAAAAAATTCAAAAACAACAAAATTTTACATCAAACTAAATGAGATACTACAACAAAGCCTCCTGGATCCTTACAATTTGTGATGAAGCAATTATATTGCTTTTCTGGTTTCAATG
>JAESVK010059690.1:0-11631 GCA_017140935.1 Hamamelis virginiana | reverse complement strand
GAGTAGGAACTCTTTTAGAATAGATGTATATGAGAAATATCAGTCTCTCTATCTCAACTCTTTGAGATGCATATTTCTCTTATCATTTATTCATGGACCTTATCATATATGTGAGAACATATTAGATAAGTTATACCTTCCATATATAGATTATATGAAACTCAATATACCCTTTAGGATTGGTTTTAGGGCATACTTCTAACATTGATTCCCACAAATGGCCTAGTTCTGCCTATGCATCCACTGTTGCTAGTGATTTGATCAGTATGATTGAATGGGAGGATCTCATGAGCACACCTGAGACCATAGAGAATCTGTGGGCTAGTGATGAGGAAGTAGACCATCTGACTCGAGGCGGACGCCATTTCAAGCCAGCTCATTTGGAAGCCAGTAATCCGTTGGGGGAATTAGAGAAGGGTCAGCGATCAGATGTTATAGAAGAAGAGAAAGAGATACTGAAACAGTTGAAGAGAACACAGGCTAACATTACCATTTGGGGATTGCTCATGGCTTCACAGAAACATAGACAGACAGTGCTTCGGTTGCTCAATCAGGTGCAGGTTCCTATTGATACGTCCCCTGAGGGTTTCGTAGGTTTGGTAAATCCGGTTCATCATGGACCGTCCATCTCATTTACTGAATCTGACTTACCCGAGAGTGGGAGTAATCATCTGCAAGCTCTGTACATCACTGTGGATATTTTGGGAAAGAGAGTTCCTTCAGTCTTGGTTGACAACGGATCAGCGTTGAATGTGTGTCCGCTCAGTACTACTACGGCATTGGGGATTGAACCATCTGAGTTTTCGCCATCAGGACAGACTGTCAGAGCTTATGACAACACTCGCAGAGAAGTTGTGGGAATGGTGACTCTTCCAGTAGTTATTGGGCCAGTTGAATTCAAAATTGATTTTCAGATCCTAGATGTGCCAGCCAGTTTTAATCTGCTTTTGGGACGACCGTGGATTCATTTGATCGGGGCT
The DNA here is from genome assembly GCA_017140935.1 of Hamamelis virginiana. Taxonomy (NCBI): domain Eukaryota; kingdom Viridiplantae; phylum Streptophyta; class Magnoliopsida; order Saxifragales; family Hamamelidaceae; genus Hamamelis; species Hamamelis virginiana. The sequence continues at coordinate 10,651 of JAESVK010059690.1, read as the reverse complement.
GTGCCGTCGTCGCTTCACCAGAAAATCAAGTTTCCACACCAGGGTTCAGTGGTCATTCTGAAAGGAGATATGGAAATGAACCGAAATAGTCGAGTACCAATTTGTGAGATCAGCCAGGAGTCATCAGAAGTGCTACTGTCAGGGTTCGAGTATGTACAGGCTATCGAAGGAGAGCCCGAGCAGAGGGAGTTGATACCTCTTGATTATAATCCTCATGGGAATCTGCATGTAGGACAGATCATGAAATGAATGGGATTCTTCCCTGGAATGGGATTGGGCCGAAGGTTGCAAGGCATTGCTGAAGTTTTGAAGTACCCGTCTGCTATCCATCCTTATGGGCTAGGCTATCAACCCACTAAGGAAGATAAGAAGAAAATGGCTCAAAAGAAGAAAGAGAAAGACTCCGCGAGGGCGAAAGGACGAACCCTTAACTCAACCCTTGAGCCATACAGACCAACTTTGAATGGGGCTTTCGTCAAGGAGGGTGATGACTTTCCATATTGTGGTTTCCCTGAACCGTGCTACCTTGAGGATCAGAAGATTAGTGTGCCTGGGTTTGAGATTTTCTTCAATGATGAATGGTGTTCTCCTATTACTTCAGTGATCGATGATGCTATTACTAGTGAGACTGGTAAGGAAGAAAAAGATTGGGTTGAAGACCTTGATGCTGGTGCCATGACAGATATGTTCGAGCAGGCGGTTCTGTGTCTCGAATTGCATATTTATGAAGTCGGGGCGATCTACCCAATTGAACCTACAACTCCACCTTTATCAAACTGGGGCTTTGAAGATTGTCCTTTCATCCATGATTGTGAGGAGATCGAGTCACTTCCATCTGATGATAACTTGTAGGTGTCTTCAGTAGAATAGGATTTCCCTGCTTTATTTGTAGTAGTATAGGATTTCCTTGTTTTCAATAAAAACCTCAACCTCATTTAGGGAGGTATGAGTGTCAGTTTGGTTCATCTTCTGTGTTCAGTTATTCAACTTTCAATCAATAAAAGAAGTATTCATTCTCTTCTCATCTCTCTTGCAGTGTCTCTTTTTTATCATCATTGGATTTGTATGGCATGAACATAGACCCGCGTGAGGATGTTCCCCCTGAGCTCGACGAGCAATATGGAAAGGGGCACGCTCAACCTAACATGGATGAATTAATTTCAATCAATTTAGGGACGGATGAATCACCTAAAATAATTAAAATTGGATCAACACTGTCGCCGCAAGAGAGAGAATCATTGGTAGAGGTTTTGAGAGAGAACATTGAAGCTTTCGCATGGTCGTACCAAGATATGCCAGGCATAGATCCCGACATTGTGCAACACTTCATCCCCACTGATCCGAACATGAAGCCAGTCAAACAGAAGTTGCGGAGAATGAAGCCAGAATGGGCCTTGAAGATTAAGGATGAGGTGATCAAGCAGATGAATGCCGGATTTCTACAAGTAGTGGAGTACCCAGAATGGTTAGCCAACATCGTTCCAGTGCCTAAGAAGGACGGGAAAGTACGAATGTGTGTTGATTTCAGAGATCTCAATAAGGCGTGTCCTAAGGATGATTTCCCTCTGCCTCATATAGATGTATTGGTCGACAACACTGCTGGCCATGCACTCTTGTCTTTTATGGATGGCTTTTCGGGTTACAACCAGATCAAAATGGCTTCCCAAGATATGGAAAAGACAGCTTTCATTACACAATGGGGGACATTTTGTTATCGGGTTATGCCCTTTGGCCTTAAGAATGCTGGCACGACATACCAAAGGATGGCTACCACACTGCTGCATGATTTGATTCACAAGGAGGTGGAAGTGTACGTAGATGATATGATTGTGAAGTCTGTGGATAGGGAAGGGCATTTAGCTGCTCTGAAGAAGTTCTTTGAAAGAATTATCAAGTACAAGCTGCGTCTGAACCCTCAGAAATGTGCATTTGGAGTGACTGCTGGGAAGCTGCTCGGTTTTATGATCACACAGAGAGGGATAGAAGTAGATCCGGGGAAAATCAAAGCCATCATGGAGATGCAACCACCAAAGACAGAAAAGGAAATCCGGGGATTTTTGGGACGAATTCAGTTTATCAGCCGCTTCATAGCTCAGTTGACGACTATCTGCGAGCCGATTTTCAAGCTACTAAAGAAGGATGTACCGACTAAGTGGAATGAGGAATGTCAAGAGGCATTTGATACCATCAGAAGGTATTTGAGCAACCCACCAATACTGGTTCCCCCGCGACAAGGTGAACCGTTATTACTCTACTTAACTGTCACCGAAACCGCGATGGGAGCTATGTTAGCTCAATATCTTGAAGAATCCTTGAAAGAGAATGCCATCTACTACCTCAGCAAGAAGATGACGGATTATGAAGTGAACTATAGTGCTCTGGAAAAGACATGCGTGGCATTGGTGTGGGCAACTCAAAAGCTTCGCCATTACATGATGTCTTTCCAAGTACTCTTGATCAGTCGAATGGACCCATTGAAGTATCTGCTTGAGAAGCCTGCTTTGTCCTATAAAACAGCGCGGTGGTTATTGTTATTGTCAGAATTCGACATTCAGTATGTACTGCAGAAATCAGTAAAAGGAAGAGCTATAGCAGAACACCTGGCAGAATGTGCTACTTCACAAGCAGACAATGGCAATTACCAGTTCCCGGATGAAGAAATTCTTGTGATAGAGAAGAAGGTGTGGAAAGTGCACTTTGATGGAGCATTGAATAGGAAAGGATGTGGCATAGGAGTTTGTCTGGAGACACCTGAAGATGTGATGATACCTGTGGCAGTGAAACTGAACTTTAAGGCAACCAATAACATAGCTGAGTATGAGGCTTGCATTTTAGCCTTGGAATCAGCATTGGCCTTGGGAGTAGAAGAGCTTGAAGTGTATGGGGATTCAGCCCTTATCATATGCCAGACTAGAGGAGAATGGAAGACTAAGGATGAGAAGCTACTGCCATATCACGATTATCTAGAGACACTGGCGAAAGAATTCCGTCAAATAAAATTCTTTTACCTGTCTAGGCAAAAGAACAAGTTTGCGGATGCCTTAGCCACTCTAGCATCCATGGCAGAGATCCCAATAGAAGGGGGAGTAGCACCAATGATCATTATATCTAGAGAAGAACCCATCTACTGTTGTGCCCTAAGGGAAGGAGAACCAAATGACGGGAAGCCATGGTATCATGATATTCAGCAATACCTAGAAAAAGGGGAGTATCCGCCAGAAGCATCTTATGTTGACCGAAGAGCTTTGAGAAGAAGATGAAGCAGAACGGATCATTCACGAAATACATGAAGGGGCTGGGGCTCCACACATGAATGGGTATATGCTTGCGAAGAAGATTATGAGATTGGGGTACTATTGGTTGACCTTAGAAAGTGATTGTGCTAAACATGTTAAGAAATGCCATAAGTGCCAGGTGTTTGCAAGTGGTAAGCATCAGCCATCCATGCCACTCACTACCATGTCATCACCATGGCCGTTTGCAACATGGGGCATTGATATCATCGGCAAGATCACTCCTGCGGCCTCGAATGGGCACGAGTACATACTGGTGGCTATTGATTACTTTACCAAGTGGGTAGATGCAGCGTCGTACAAGATTTTGAATGCTAAGCAGGTTGCCAAGTTCATACAGTGCAACATCATCTACCGGTATGGAGTGCCACGGGAGTTTATTTCAGACAATGGGCAGCATTTCAAAAAAGAGACCGAAGAGCTTCTTAAGAAATATGGTATAGTACATCACCATTCATCTCCCTACTGTCCGCAGACTAATGGAGCAGTGGAGGCAGCTAATAAGAATTTGAAAACCATTTTGAAGAAGACCACTGATACGTACAATGATTAGCATAAGAAGTTGCCTTTGGCATTGTGGGGCTATCGCACATCCATTAGAGCGTCAACTGGGGCTACGCCCTACTCGTTAGTGTATGGTATGGAAGCAGTGTTACCAATTGAGTTAGAGATACCTTCACTAAGGGTAGTTATGGAAAGCCAACTAGCAGAAGTCGATTGGATGAGGGATAGATATAAACAGCTGTCCCTAATTGACGAGAAGAGATTGAGGGCCCTATACCATGTTCAAGGTTATCAGAGAAGAATAGCAAGAGCATTTAACAAGAGAGTTAAAAACAGGAGCTTAAAGAAAGGGGATTTGGTACTCAAAGAAATCAGAATGCCAATTCATGATCCAAGAGGGAAGTTCAAGCCAAGTTGGGTGGGACCCTACATCATCAAAGAAATACTATCAGGCGGAGCCGTGCGTCTTATGGACATAGATGGGATCGAATTCTCTCAACCTACCAATTTGGATCAATTGAAAAAGTATCATGTATAAATAAAAATAAAAAAAGAAGAAAAGCCCGCTAGGTAGAAAACCTGAAAAGGCTGCTTAGGCAAAAATTAGGGCAAGAGCTCGCTAGGTAGAAAACCTGCAAAGGCTGCCTAGGCAAAAAGTAGAGCATTCAAAAAAAAAAAAAATGCTTTTCAATTGATCCCACGAACTACAAGGACCTGATTCTCCAAGTATTCAAAACAAGAAAGTTGAAAGTTTTATGGGAAAAAGATATTCAAATGATGGAGATATGTAGGCAACCCATAAAGTTACCTTGGGTGCGGTCCAATTCTTTAAGGCAAAACAACCCTGTGTTTGTTTTCAATTGTAATTGTTTGAAGTGATTTATACAAAACTAAAAAGATAGAATTCTTTTATTCATGAAATGAAGAGAAACCTTTCAAAGGTCTATTACATGCCATATGATTCTAATTCCATTCAATCTGAATAATAAAAAGCATGGGAAATATGTTTCAAAAGTTCTGTCAAATCTTTCGTTCCTTCCTTGAAATTTCTTCAGAGTCATCATCTCTTCTTCTCTTGTAAAGTACTACTTGTAAAGCGTTAGGTGGAAGTGACGAAGTGTCCCCTCGCTCTTCATATGAAAGACTTTCGATAAGTCATGAGATCCTATCCTTCATTTCTTGTCCCCGAGTACCCATATTCTGAGATAACCATTGCCTATAAGCCTCATCCAGTTCAAAAGGCCCATGAGAGAAATCAATGTGAGTTGTGCGCAATACAGATGGCCACCTTGACATCAAAGCCTTCACCAATGATGGAGAGATCGCCTTGGAAGTGTAAGTATGCTCTGAGAGAGATGGAATTGTCTGTTTGACTCCCATTTGGCGAAGCAATCGGGTTGCTCAATAGAAAGAATTACATTTCAACCCTACCAGAATCACCACAGAATAACCTAGAGAACAGAGCAGATAATGGCCAGAATAGTTCTAGTCATGTACATACACCATAAAAGTGAGAAAACTTGTTTTAGTACAAATATTTACAAGTTACATATGATTTTCAAAGTGAAACCCCGTGCCTCATAGAGGATTGATCAACGTCTTCGAGAGTTCCTCCTTATCCCTCTGCTAGATCCCTCGCCAGCTGAAGAATGACGTGGTGGGTCAGGTGCCTGAAAAGGTGTTCACAGTTTGATCAGTTTGTGAAAAGGGAAGGAAGATGAATTTGAGAATGTGATTTGAAGTTACCTGTTGACGAGTGAGAGCGGAGGTCCTCAAGCTCATCCTGCGAAGGTCACGCCTCATGGCAGTAGTAAGATCGATATAATCCTGGCAATACTCTCGAGGGACCTGTCAGAAATGAATGATGTCAGTGGGAATGTATGTGCAGTTGTTTGATTCAGTGGGAGGTTCACCTGTTCGTAAGATGGGTCTATGTGATATCCTTCATCGACTGAAGGTCGTGAAATAGTAGAAGTCACGAAGTTATCTTCAACTATTAGCTCAATGTTCCAGTCTGCAGGCTGTAAGGCAGGAGGCCTATTCGTGTCTTGATCATCATCACTAACAGTAGCTCTAGAGCTTTGACCCCGGGAACGGCGACTCTGTGGACATAAAGATGAAGTTTTGTGATTGCATTTACAGGGATGAAAGAAAGTGTTATATTTACATACCCTTTGAGGAGGTTCTCCAGTCGCCAAGGGGCGCATCAAGAATTGTTGACAGAAGACCTCGTAGCTCGCATCAGAGAAAAGGAAAGCAGAAAGATCCACTCCTCTCTTAGACTCTAACAGGGCCTCGCCCTTCAGTTTATCAGTATGGCGCATATTTGCAGGTGGCAGAAAATGCACTCTAGCTGCATCCATGTTTCCATAGACTTGGCGACAGACTCTTTCACCCAAGTACCAGTACCTGCCAGCAGGCCCCTCAAACAAAATTCGCCTATGTGCTAGGAGTACACTATGCATGTGAGGGGGAGCCAAAGTAGTCCTCCAAGTACCCCATGGGTCCCAGTTCACCTGAAGATTATGAAGAGTATGAGAGTTGAATCCAGAAGATTTAAGAGAAAGACAGTGGTTTGGGATTTTACCTGTTCTGCAGTGAGACCGGCAAGGATAGCTTTGGCAGCAGCATAATCATACCTATGGAGGTTGGAGTGCTTCCTGTGACATGGATCAAAGCGGGCTAAAAATGGCCATTGGTTAACCCCCTCTTTCAAGAGAGGACAACCAAGACCCAAATAGATGAATGCCCATACCTGCATGAGAGAAAGATCAAGAAATTGACAAAGATTTAGAGAGATTTTATTTAAAGACATCAGATATCAGTACCTGCCATATGAAAGCTAAGCAGCCGAAGTCTTGAGCAGCATCTCGTGATTTGTCACACATGGAGCGATACATAGTCGCTAATGCAGCTCCGCCCCAGTCATACAGATGAATATTATCCGTAATCTCCAAACTCTTCAAAAAGCCTAGAGGGGCTATGTCCTGTGTACCTGCAAAGAGAGTGCATGAGAGCAGATACAAAATGAATGCACGGGCAATATCCTCGGGTTCCCCTCCCTCCTCTTCACTCTGAATGCTAAAGTGATTATAGAGCCAAGAGCGCCTGACTCCTCTTTTTGTCAGAGGAACATTTTCGACGTCCAAAAGGTTGTACAAGTATTCTTCATCAGTGTGAGCTTCGTCATAAAAGGCGAGTGGTTGGCCTCCAATATGAAGTCCTGTAATCATAGTGAAGTCAAATGGGATCATAGTCATTTCCCCAAACCCGAAGTGGAATGTGTTGGTGGTGTCCCACCAGAGTTCAGAAAGAGCAATCATGGCCATTCGATCCATGTTGTCGAGCCAAAGAGAATCCAAGAAGAATTTAAAGCCCGCTTGCTCAACAATGGCCTTAGCTTGGGGTTGGCGTGTTTCCATTAATTCCCACCATTTGATGAGTTTACCCAAGGAGTATCTGGTACGGACTTCGAAATTGGGCTGCATAAGCACATTTGAGATTATATTCACATCAAAGCAAATGTTGTTATTTCTAAAGGAACTTTGATTCAAATGCAATGCAAGCATGACCATTGATTTACATATCATGAAATGAAGTAAAATTTATGCTTTGAATGAACCAAAATGATCAATACATTTTCGAAAGGTTTTTACAAAAAAGATGTATGCATATTGTATGACATAATTCATTATCAAAGGCATGGGTGGTGTCACCAAAATCCAAAAAGGTTTCAAATTCAAAATTGATGGTGTTTTAATCAAATTAAACATCATAGAAAATTTTTGAGATACTTTACTTGACATGAAATGGCTTGTAAAGAAGAAAATGGATAATGGTGTCATTGAGGCATTTTATCAAACATGTGATATGCATATTTTCAAAATGATATTTTCAAAGAAGATTGATCATGGCAAATATTTTCTAAAATCCTACAAAAATCATTGAAACATGATTAGGATATGTTTGATTTGAAAAATCAAAGTTTATTTCATTAAGGCATTTTATCAAACATGTGATATGCATATTTTCAAAATGATGTTTTCAAAGAAGATTGATCATGGCAAATACTTTCTAAAATCCTACAAAAATCATTGAAACATGATTAGGATATGTTTGATTTGAAAAATCAAAGCTTACTTCATTGATACATTTCATCAAACACTTGGTGTGCACCATTCACAAGCTTGTGAAGCTATGGAATGGGGCTCCCATGCTTTTCCCAAAGGTTACAATGATATGAAAATCAACAATCAACATGCAAACAAGCATTTCAATTCAACCAATTGCATATGAATCAAGAATTATTGAGGAAAGTTAACTTACATTATCTTTGGAGTGAATATATGAAAGATGTGTTCTAGGCTCCAAGAGTAGAGATGGTGGATGGGAATCTCCATATGAGGGTGCCTTGTATCTAGCCTTGACTTCCAAGAAAGGATATTTTAAGTAAGGTGGAGGTAATTGATCCATCTTTTGAAAAGAATGGAGTATGTGGGAAATAGAGAGGTTCACACCAAATGAGAACAAATTGAAGAACTTGAGAGAATGAAGATGATTTTGTGTTGGCAAGAGTGCAAACCAAAGACTTGATTGAGTATGTATGGATTGAAGATCAAAAGCTAGGGTTTTGGAGCAAAACCAAGCTTGGAAGTGGTTTAGAGTGAGCACAAGAGTGCATGTGAGAATGAGGGGTTTAAAAAGGCAAAAAAAAATTCGGGTCACACATGGTGACCGTCCTAGCTAGGACGGCCAGCCGTCCAGGCTAGGACGGCCACCAGTGTGCCCCAACTTGATTTTCTCAATTTTTGTTTTTTCGGTCAATTTCCTCCAAAATTAGTTCATGTTTTGCATGGAAATTACCACTAAATGATGATTTTGAATGTTGATTTTGAATGATGACTTTGAAATGATGATTTTGAAAACATTTTATATGGGAGAAGTACCATATAATTGAGGCTGTGTTCATGTGGGAGATGTACCATATGAACAATGAGTTTGATGTTATTTTATGTGAGACATAAAATAACTATTTGATTTGTCTTATGTGATTATTTTATGTGAAGCATAAAATGATGAGGTGTAATTATTTTATGTGAGACATAAAATAATGCTTTATATGGGAGATGTACCATATAATTGATGATATGTTCACATGGGAGATGTACCATGTAAACTATGAATTTGAGTTATTTTATGTGAAGCATGAAATAACACTTTGAATTGTTTGTAATTATTTTATGTGAAACATAAAATGATGAGGTGTGATTATTTTATGTGAGACATAAAATAATGGCTTATATGGGAGATGTACCATGTAAACTATGAATTCGAGTTATGAAATAACACTTTGAATTGTTTGTAATTATTTTATGTGAAACATAAAATGATGAGGTGTGATTATTTTATGTGAGACATAAAATAATGCTTTATATGGGAGATGTACCATATAATTGATAATTTGTTCATATGGGGGATGTACCATATGAACAATGAATTTGAATTGTTTTATAATAGTGATGTGAGATTATTTTATATGAAATATAAAATAATGATCTTTATATGGGAGATGTACCATGTAAAGAGTTGATTTTAGAGGCTTATATGGGAGATGTACCATATAAAGTGATGGGTTTGATTTGTTTTATGTGAAACATAAAATAATGTGTTTGAAATATATCATGTGAGACATGAAATAGTGATGTGAGATTATTTTATGTGAAACATAAAATAATGGTTTATATGGGAGAAGTACCATATAATTGATGATATGTTCACATGGGAGATGTACCATGTGAATGATGAACTTGAGTTATTTTATGTGAAGCATGAAATAACACTTTGAATGATTTGAGATTATGTGAGACATAGAATAATGCTTATATGGGAGATGTACCATATAATTGATAATATGTTCATATGGGAGATGTACCATATGAACAATGAGTTTGGATTGTTTTATGTGAAGTATAAAATAATGGTTTGAAAATATTTATATAGGAGAAGTACTATATAAATAATATTTCTTATGGGAGATGTACCATAGAAATAATGAGTCTGAACTATTTTATGTGAGAGAAGCATCACATAAAATGATGGCTTGTATGTGTTTATGTGAGAGAAGTATCACATAAAATAATGATTTGTGTATACTTATGTGAGTGAGATATCACATAAATGTTTGTTTTTGTGGTTTGTTAATGTGATTGATTTTGGGATAATTGGAAGTGTGACTTCCAAGAATTATTTTCATTCTGAATTCATTCAGAAAATAGACTCCAATGTTTATGAGAAGTTGGTTTGGTCATCCCTCTTTTGTTGCGGCAAAAATGGGATGCCATTTTGTTTCGTTGGTATTACATGGCGAAGCCATGAAACACCAACGAGGGGCTTCTGTGGACACCCCATTTTTACCATTTATTTCTACCATATGTCCATGCAAATGATCAACTAGAATAGCTGATCATTGGGTGAGGAATTGGTCTTGTAAAGACCAAATTGACCAAATTGCCCTTTGCTGAGGAAAAGGACAATTCATTATTTCATGTGTACATTTGGATTGGAATCAACCCATTTGTATTACATTTGACTTTTAAGGTGTTTTAGAACATCCCTGTAAATTTTCATGGCATTCTGATGAGAGCTCGATAGGTAATTAGGGTTTTTGCGACTTGAAGGGCATTTTCGTCATTTTTCTCGTATAATTTCCGAATGACCTCCGAATTCGAAACGGATTGTTTCATGAGGTTTATGTGGATGTGGGGAGTGAATTTGGTGTGTCAATTGAGCCTTTGAATGGTTGGGATGGATTCTCCCAAAATCGATCCCACGGGTAAGGATGAGCTGAATTAGGG
>JAESVK010059685.1:0-11724 GCA_017140935.1 Hamamelis virginiana | reverse complement strand
AATCCTTTTAATTAATAATTTGGCGATGTGCATGATTGCATAGTTTGTGGACTGGGTAACGATAGTAATGGATGTTTACATGGAACTACGTGCCCACTGGGGCATTAAATTGTAAGTTAGCCAAGATTGATTGGATCCACTAAACCAGAGACCACCTTTCAAATTAATCTAGTTGGGTACGTAGTTCCACGTAAATACTAATCTTCTGAAATTTAAATTTTCATAATGTCACTATCTTTCAAATTAGATCAGGACTCATGTGGTTACTCTTTAGTTGAAGTTAAGCATATATAAGCATGACTAAAACTAAGGTCCTATTTGGAATAGTTTTGTTTGAAATTGCTTTTGAAGTTCAAAATTCCATTTAACTTAAAAGAGATGGTTGATAATCACTAGACTCTAAACAACTTGAGGGATATAACATAGTTGGCCAAAATTAGGCCCTTAGCTTTTGAGATAAGAAAATTGTGACATGTTAAGAGTTGATTTCGACATAATGTACCCTAAAGAAACATATAAGCATAGAGTTCTTTAAAAATAATTTTAGAAAAAGATAATGCAAATGTACGAACATTGTAAGAAGAAAATTGAGGAATACAATTAATGTTGCTTTCCTTGGAAAAAAGGTTAACTTATAATTGGCAGACATGGCCTATTAACGAAAATTGGATGTGTGACAAATTTTCAACAATAAGTGTGACATAAACCGGTGGTCCATTCACTGTAATTTTTGGCGTTAATAGCATATATAGATAAAATTAATATTTAATTTAACCATCAATTTTTCAAATTTCCATCTTTCATGGGCTAAAAACCCACATATATTCTCAAATCTTACGAGACTCGCATTCCAACGCCTAAACACAATTATTAATAATCCATTGATTCTTCTTCAACTTGTTCTCACCGTCAGCGAAGAGGTTTTGGTGCTCGTGGGAGGATAGAATGTATTTAGGACACGATAGGCATTAGATTTTGTCCAAGTGAAACCATAAGGGGCACGCTTGTAATTTTTAAAGTTACTAAAATGCATTACGGTGGGATTTATTCACAAATCCACGTCCTACTTGCGTTTAGGACATGCTATTAGTTATTACTTATTATTACCTACACAAACTTTGCAATCAACAAGGCTTCCAAAATCTGTCTATTCTTCTCGCGTGATTGACACCGCTGCCTCTATTATCTGTCTATTCTTTATTTTTTTGGATAATTATTGTTTGTCTATTCTTCTCGTGAGAATGCCATGATTGCATTTGAACTTTTTATTACCTCCACAAACTTTGCAATCAGCAAGGCTACCAAAATCTGTCTATTCTTCTCACGTGATTGACAACGACGCATTCAATTTTAATTGGACCGCTTCTATTATTTGAGCATGTGAGGTGGGTCATGAGATGCATTGCCATTTATTATTCAGTTAGAAGGTGAGCTGCAATTTAAGACATTTTGCGGAAAAAAAAAGAAGCAAGGACAATTATATTTATTTTGACCAACTTGGAACAACTATTTTGAGAAATTGATTGATCATTAGATTTGATGCTCCACTTATACGTATCATGAATGCAAACAATTACATTGATCCAATGATTGATTTTTCAAAAAATAGACTGTAACAGTTTTTCATAATTTTTTCATTATATAATTTATAATTTTTTTCAAAATTGCAAAAACCAACAAATCAATATAATTTTTTACATTCATGATAAGTATAAGTGAAACAATAAATCCCGCGGTCGGTTTCTTAAAACAATCACTTCTAGTCAATATGACATCAACTTTATGAAACAATCACTTCGAATTCTTATTTTAGTTAGTTGGAAAAATGGCAGGGTAATGTGCAGAGTTAATGAATTTCTATTGTAAATGTTTATTTAATTTCATAAAGTTTCTGGGTTGGTTGTGCTTGCTTCGGAGTTTAATTTGCTGCTGGGTGTATATCCTCTTTGTTCTTATTAATAAAATTTGGTTTCCTTTGCTGATATTAAAAAAATAAATAAATAAATAAAATAAAATCACTGTCTATCTCCAGCAAAGTTGGCCAGGGGGCTGCAAAATTGGCCTTTTGTAGCAACAAGGGATCCGCATGAGCAAGCTCTTCAAGTGTGAGAAAACGAGTCAACAAAGATATATCCATGCATGCAGCTAGAATGGAGATCTTCTATTCTCATTCCCTATCTCTCTTACAAAACTGATCTTGAAAAATGTGAACTGAATATTTTTTTTTAAAGGGTATTTTTTAGAAGGTTAATTTTTCAAGGATTGATCTTGCGAGAAACATAGGGAATGAAAACAGAAGATCTGTGCGGCTCTCTCAAAATTAAATGGCCCTTTGTTTTTCAATTGTATTGGTAGCAAATCCAACATTGTTAGCAAAACCAGTGATTTAAGAGCCTTTATAATCTCTCACTGCTCCCCAAACAGCTAGGAATGCCTTGGGAAACCTCATCTATACAATAATTTTAGTGAAGGATGGAATTCTACTGTAATTCATTCAATCAATCCGGTTTTTATTAAGCGGAGTAATTTTATCAACAAAAGCATAAATGAATTTCCAGAAAATATATAAATATATAGGAAAGTGCCGATGGAAATATGTTTACGGTGGAGAAAATTGTCAAAGGCCATTACCCATGAAGGATAAGCTTGATACAATTCTAACTTTTAATATTGCATAAAATGAAATGATTATTATTTAAATTTATTATTTAAAATTACTTCGATGACAACCACCTTCTCAACAGATAGGAGTTTTGGAGGTGCATGGGGACCGTAATCTTCAAAGTGAGGTTGATTATATATCCACCGAAGAGTATCTCCAATCGAATAATATTACATTATTTCCTGTGGTATCGATTAAAGCAATGTGCTCGATCTCTGAACTATTGGTTGTTTTTAAAATATTACCCCCTTCTTGTAGATAATTATTTGTGCTTTTAAACTGAAAAATTGTGTCGGCATGTTATTTTTTTATGTAGTATTTATCCTAAATTGTTAATGGATTTGCAGGCATATTGGTAAAGTTTTATAATTTTTTTCAATATATTCTATTTATTATGGATTTTATTTACTGTTTAGAGAAAATAATTCATAAAAATTAAAATATATTAAGAAAAATCATAAAAATTCACCGACATGCTTATAGACACATTAGCTGTTTAGGATAAATACTGTACAAAAAAAAAAAAAAAAAGGTTTATCATCGTTAAAATAGTTCAGGAGACACATTGCTTCAATTGATTTAAAAACAGCCTATATATAATTCAGGAGACGAAACTGTAATTTTTCCTAAATTTTATTGTGTTTGAAGAATATATAAACTCATTCGTGAATTTTTTTTCTTTTCTTTTTGTTCTTAAAACTGAACTCGTGAATTATTTTTTCTTGAACTCATTAGTTGATTTTTATTTTTAATTTTTTGTAAACGAATATCTCCTATAGAGATGAGGATACATACCATTAGACTATAAAGCCATTGCCTCTAATATTTTGAGAGTCAATATTGTGGCGTGGTGTTCATGTCCTTTTTTGTCATGTAGTGAAAGAGACATGACAACGTCTTTAAGCCACATAAATATTTGTATATTTTTTCTTAAAGTGGAAAAATTCACTCTTGAAAAAGACATAGATACAAGTGTTCTTTGCAAAATTCTAAGGTTACGTTTTGTAGTGAATTTTTAAATTATTTTTCTATTTTCAGAATTTAAAAAGATAGAAAGTGGAGTAAAACATGTCTGGTATGGTTTTCTGTTAAAAAAATATCGTTAAAAATCATATTTAGCAAACTGATTCTTTGAAACCAATTAAAAATAAAAATAAAAAACAAATGTGAAAATTGATAATAAAAAATATATATATTTTTATTTTTTGCTTTTTGGAACTTTGAAATTGAAAAATTGCTTTTTAGAGATCATGACCAAACCTGACTTAAAAGTTTCTTTTTCTTCAGTTGGTTTGAAACAAAATGAACAGCGACATAATTGATCCTAATCCTACCTAATAAAAGTATAGAGATAGGATAGGGATCAATTACATCAATAATTCAACTAAATGCAGGTATTTGATGAATTATTAAAAAAAATAATAATAATAGAATTATAAAAAAATAATTATTATTATTTTTTGAAGGGTTTCCTAATATAAAAGAATAATAAAATATCTTGATACCCAAACTCAATCCAAGTTTAATATGATTACTCAATTTACAATATCTTTGATTCTTGATGAATATTTTTTCATTTTTCACCCCCACTATTAATTTTCATGGATATCTACAATATTTAAATCCTCGATTAATTGTTATAAATATACTTAATTCTTTTCAAAGATTGCTTCAAGCAAGTAAGTTTCTTAATTTCCTAATTCTAATTCTTATTTTCTACAAGTTTATCATTGAAAGAGAAGAATTCCACCTCTTTAAATAGTCTGATCATTGATTAATTAGTAACCTAAAACAGAAATTTTTCTTCTTTTGCTTGATTATTCCATACTCAAAATTAAAATAGATCACAATGGTAGAAAACTATAAAATAAAAGGAAAATGTTAAGTAGACCAAATTTTAAACCAATTGGTGTGTCAGAATCATATTGTCTTGATTTTTGTTTATTTTTGAAATGCACAAAAATAAAGACTGTATTATTCTAACGCATCATTTGGTTTAAAAATTTTGGTCTAAGATTTGATCCATCTAACGTTACTCAAAAAAAAAAAAAAAATTGTGAAACTCTTACTATATACACATTTTAATTTTTCGCCACATTAATCGTTATGGTGAATTTGATGAAACACGTGTTTGATAAATATTAAATAGAAAAGAAAAAAAAAAAGCATTTCTCGTACTACTTCGATTCCTACCTATCTTTTTTTTTCTCTTTTTGTCAAGAAATTTATTGGGCTTATGAGCTACACAGTAGGAGATAACTTCTTCTTTTTCCTTAAATCATCTTTTTATTTGTCACTCAAGATAATTAAAATGAATCAAAAAATTCAAAAATAATAGCAAAAAATTACAAAATTGTATTGCCTTCTTAAACCCTCTTTGCTTATCGATTAAGATGCTAATATGAGGTACACTTGATGAAAGATGTATCAGATGAACTCATTTAAAGTCATTTACGAATCATATTTTGAAAAACCGACCGTTGAATTAGATATCTATTTAATGTATGTCACATCTGCCAAAAATCATAGTAATCCAACAATTGATTTCTGAAAAGAAATCAGCCATAAAATATAGTGACATTTAAAAAAAAATTCACATATTTTCAAAAACCTACCACTATTGAATCACTGTAATTTTGGTAGATATGAGATATATATAAAATAAATATTTAATTTAATAGTTGATTTTTTAAAATATATTGTATAAGTGACTCTAAATAAAATCACCCAATTTTAGCCACCCTGCCGATTAAAAAATAAAAATATTGTCACAAAATAATTGCTGTACTCTTTGACTTTTATGATGCAGATATGGTCCCCACCACAATTTAATTCACAGCCAGAGGTGGCAGTTGAACCCGGAGCCCATGTGACGCTAGTACCATGACGTGGCACTGTCATCATATGACAAACACATCATGACGTGGCACTGTCATTCACCGATGACTTTCGTTGGGTCAAGCCTTTTTGTTCCTTGTGTTAGTCACTCCATCTTTTGAAATTTGAACATGTGTACGATGCGTGAGAGAGTGTGACTACTTAACACGTGGAATTACAGTCTCACTCAGTCACTCTACGTACTTTGCATTATTATTGTCCTGATTGAAAACATTGATTTACGATATTAATTATTTAATTTTTTACTAAAAAAAAGTTTGGTTTGTTATTTTTATCGGAGAAATTAAAATTTATTCCCCTGTACTGATAAAAAAAATGTACGCTTTCCGTTCATGTACTTTCAGTTATAACACATTATCATCTGTACTTTTAAAATATGAAATATTGTACTTTCTATTAGCTAGTCATTTGTTTATTTGACTGAAAAATAGTACTTGATATGTTATTTTTTATGCAATATCTATCTTACATTGTTAATGTGTCTATAAGTTCATCGGTAAAGTGTTGTGATTTTTTTCAATATATTTTAATTTTATGAATTATTTTCTCTGTATGGTAAATAAATATATTGAGAAAAATCAGGAAACTTCACCGATATATTTGTAGGCACATTAGCAATGTAGGTTAAATACTGCATAAAAATTAACGAGTTTAACATCATTTTTCAATCAAATAGGTAAATGACTAACTGACAAAAGAGTGTGATGAAGTGTTATAGATCAATCTTATAGGGGTTAATGTGTCACAATTGAAAGTATAAGGGTGCAAAGTGTTTTAAACCAATAGTACATGGGGTCAAACAGTAATTTTTCTTTTTTTATACAGTATTTATCCTATATTGATAATGTGCCTACAAGTACATCTATGAAATTTCATGATTTTTCTCAATATATTTTATTTATTATAAATTTTATTTACTGTATGGAGAAAACAATTCATAAAAACTAAAATATTTGATGAAAAATCTTGAAACTTCACTTATACGCTTACAAACACATTCGCAATTTATGATAATTACTGTATAAAAAAAATATTATGCCTAACACCATTTTTTAGTCAAAAAAATAAATGGCTAATTGATACAAGTGTACAAAGTGTCACAAACCAAAACTATCAAGAATCAATGTATTGCAATCAAAACCATAGGAACCACAAAGCATTTTTGATCGACCAAACTTTAATTTCCCCAACTTAAAATGACATGGCATAAAACTTTTGAAACAAAGGAAGAAGAAAATCCTAGCTTCATTATGAAGTTAAAATTTTAAAATCCACTCGAAAAACTTTTTAAATTCATAATGAAATTAAGAAAAAAGATTATTAATCGAGATAAAAATATAAATATGTTCATTATAAATAATAGAAATTGTCTAAAAATTGAATAAAATTATCTTTAAATGACATTTTTTTAAAATTAAAATTTGTATTAAATATAATTTAGAGCTCAAAATAATTAAGCATTTTAAATTGGAATGGATCATGAAATTGGCTATCTTGTTGATAAAATCTCTTGATAAATATACTAAAGACTTGAATTCGAATCTTGAAAAGGTTTAAGAAAAATGGATCGAAGACCTATTCTCTATTGCGTAACTCATAAGCAAATGCGTTTTCTAAAAAAATAAATAAATAAATAAATAAAAAGAATAAAAAAAAAAAAAAAAGTAAAAGAAGTTATGTACGTAGTCCCAGTGCTTTACATTTCAACCAATAAAAAAAGAATAAAAAAAAAGGTTTACGTAAAACTCAGCCACTCAATCAGATACATGATACATGTATCCAAGAGGACCCTTTTTGTTTCAATTGAAACATGTGAGGCAATGAGGAAGATTTTTTTTTAATGAAAAATACATTTATATCATATTTTTTTTAATATTATTTAACGTAGTAGCATGAAAGAACTTTTACATTTGTGTATTTTAAAAATACACGAATGTAAAAAAGATTCCATCATATTGCTATGTCATGTGATAGTCAAAATATGGTATAAGTGGGGTTGATTCAAGGTGGAACCGCTCAGCCCCACCTGGTGCCACCTTCCCTGCCATGTGCTTCAGTAAATGGTCTAGCAGGTTGGTGTCCCTATCAGTTTTCGAGCCTCCTGTCCTAGCTCTCTGGCCTAAGTATTGGGTTCCCAAACACTGGTCCTTTGGTCTTAAAGATTTTTAACGTGTTCTCCTCGGCCAACTTATACCTTCATAAGTACAATCACCCATTAATTTATTACCAACTTTTAACTAACTTCATGAAATATAAACCGAAACAATAAATTAGGATAATAATGATATACAGTCTTTATATCTCTGCAGACCATCTATATTTCGAATTCTCGAGTATTTTTCCTTCTTGTTACTGAAACCACTACTTTTCCGCTTTGCTTTTTTGGCTTCTGAGACTCCTCTATATCTTTCTCTTCTTTATTTCCTTCATCTTTCTCCATCTCTTCTTCTTCAACCCAGCTTGATGAAAATTGAGGGATGTTCTCACTATGCCGACCAAGGAACCTAACTTGCCAGCGTATACCACACTGTACCATCCCAGTGCATTTTGTCTCAGACCAAAACGAGCCGAGCCCTTCTTAGAAACAACATCCCTAGACTCGCCATTAGAGGGAGGAGTTGTGATATTTTCAGTTTCCATGGACGGCAGCACACAAAAGCACATCTGAATTGTGGAACTCAGTTGCCTAGTTGTCAGTTTGACTATAGTCAATAAGTATCTTTCTCACAAATAATTTTTTATGAATGTCATTCTCGCAAATATTTTGTGAGAATGACATGTGCCTCATCGAGAGCTTTGTGTCTGCATGACATGTGAAAACATCCAACCCCATGGAGCTGGGTTGAAGAAGAAGAGATGGAGAAAGAGGAAGGAAATAAAGAAGAAGAGAAAGATATAGAGGAGTCTCAAAAAGCCAAAAAAGCAAAGCGAAAGTAGTGGTTTCAGTAACAAAAAGGCAAAAATACTCGAGAATTCCAAATATAGATGGTCTGCAGAGAGAAAGACTGCATATCATTATTATCCTAATTTATTGTTTCAGTTTATATTTCATGAAGTTAGTTAAAAGTTGGTCATAAATTAATGGGTGATTGTACTTATGAAGGTATAAGTTGGCCGAGGAGAACACTTTAAAAATCTTGAAGACCAATAAATAATGTAGAGTTGCTCACATTTTTATAGATGGTTAAATGAGATTTCGGATAAATCAATAATATAATACAGGTCCAATAAGGACAGGTTTGGTGAAATTGGACCTCATGTAAAAAGTTCTAAACTCAAAAACTTTTGGATAGTATTTTTTTTTTTTTTTTACACTTTAAAAAGTATATAGCTTATCAAAATGAGAGAGAGAGAGAGAGAGAGAGAGAGAGAGAGATCGTTCCTATACGGCTGTGCCTGAATGATGGCTTTCCAGAGCACAGAGATGTATATATATATATAGAGAGAGAGAGAGGTTACAGTGACCTAGTCAAACTGACAAATGTCCACAACAATAATCAGTCCAAACTAATCTCCAAGCCGAGGAGGACCGCTCCTAGCATCACTAAGGTAATTGGGACGTTTTCTGAAGAAGATAGTGGATGTTGGTTTTGTCCGTTCTTGTAGGAAATAATGTTCTTGAAAATGCAGACACAGCTCTCGATGAGGCACAGGTCATTCTCACAAAATATTTGTAAGACTGACCTTCATAAAAAATTATTTGTCAGAAAGACACTTGTTGACCTATAGCCAAACTGACAACTAGGCAACTGAGTCCCACAATTCAGATGTACTTTTTTTTAAAGCATATGATTGAGGCTTCATAGCATGTTCTCTCTTCGTACACACTTCAACAATGGAAACCACGCGAAACTGAACTGGAAGATGAACCCTGCACTTGACGAGAAGTACGTAATGGCATGGGCGGAGCCATGTTTGGGCTAGGGAGGGCTATAGCCCGCCCCAAATTTGCCAATTTTTTTTTATAGTATTCTTAACTTTAGACTCCAGTTCATAAAACTGACCGTTGGATTTGATGCTCCTTTTCTGTATGTCATTCCTGCAAAAAATCATAGTGATCCAACGGTTGGTTTTTCAAAAATGTCATTGTGAAAATATATAACTTATTTGTTATTCAAAATATCACCATTTTTTTAACCCCAATTTTTTCAAAAACCAACTGTCGGATCACTGTGATTTTTTGCAAGTATGACATATAGAAGATGGGCATCCAATCCAACGGCCAGTTTTACAATATGTCATCTAAAATTAGCCATATGGAGGCGACCTGATGTAAAATTGCATCAGACCGGCAAGATAATAGCAATACTATATATATGTGTGTGTGTGTCTTTGGTGCTTATTCGTTCTTTATCCTCATTTTTATCCTAGCCCAGCGTAATACTAAATCCTGGCTCCGCCCCTGCGTAATGGCCTCAAATGTCGCCAGAGAAGTGCTTTCCCAGCTAATCCCACAATAGAATTTACTCAAATCTATCATATATGTGTTGCAGTTTCAACCCACCTGAATCCAACTTGATATGAACCAAATCCATTGCCATCTCTAGTTCATGGTATTAAATGGGTGACTTAGACCTAAGAAACTAGAGAGTTCCAGAGTTTAGTGCGAAAGAATGCAAGCTATTAAACATATATACATGTTTGAATATCCATGTTTGTTTATATGTATGAAACGTACATCTATTTGTACTGCAAAATTTCACCTCAAATCTAAAACAGGTATAAATGTTACTATGTAATACTGAGTTTTGATAAATGGCGACCTAAATAAGATTCAAAACAATAACAACAATTTATGGCTAAATGTATTGTGAGTCCAACAAACCATGCCCAAACTTCTTGGGAATGGCATTGGATTGCAATCCAAAAATTCAAGAACTGAGTGCAGGAGTGGCACACATTATAGAGGGATCCAGTTACCAAGATAGAGACAAGCAAAACTGAAAAGAAAATAATGCTCAAACGAAATAATTAAACAAATAAATCAATAGAGGAAGAAAACGATAATGAACAATATGCAACATAATAAAACGTCACAAAAGTATACCACAGCGACTACAAGAAGTGCTGCTCAAACCCCGGAAGCTGATTCTGAGACCCCAACTCGGATCCAGCCAAACAAGCCCTTATCCTTCTCCAACGGCGTACTGAAGCGGCACCACTCGTTCGCCGTCGCCGGAGCTATAGAACCGGTGAGAGAGACTGTTGATAATAAAATCTGAGTTTTTGTGGTTGTCCGTCCTTATAAACCACTTGTCTTTTTAACCCTGGTTCTAATCTATGGTTAAGTTTTCTGACCCCACTTGAGGTTAAGATGTCCTGTAATAAATATACCTGGTTACACCGCTTTCAATTCTGGTTTGACTCAGTTTTATTTATTTTCTTAATAATTTCATGTAATGGGTTGATTAAAATGATTATCAAGATAATAATCACTGACTCGGGCTAATACTGAGTTGACAAGGTGATTTTGTTTTGGGTAATAATGAATGCTTTTTTTTTTTTACGCAAAACCAGAGCAGACCTGCAGGTCTGAGACTGACTGTAACCCACCTTAATTTGTCAAGTTGCGGTAGAGAGCGGGACCGCTTCAACAGGAAACTTTTCCCAAATTGATTTATCTACTCCAATTATATGTCTGTGAAAAGACAAAACCACCCTTCATTTCACTCCTTATTTTCGTACTCCTATCACATAGAAGAGTATTTTATTAGGGGCAAAACTATCTTTTGAACCGGTGAGAGAGCCGGAGAGAGAGGGGTGTGTACAGGACAGCAGTGAGAGAGAAGAAGAAGAAGAAGAAGGAGAGGAGAGGGCAGCTGTGAGAGAGGAGGTGAGGGAGGTCGCCGGAGCTGGAGCTACAGTACCGAGAGAGCAGGTGAGAGAGGAGGGAGAGGTTGAGGGAGAGGGGTTTCTAGGACAGTGCAGGTATGGCCTGCGCAGGTATTGGGAGATGGGTTTCTTGGAACTCCCGCCATCCACTTTTTTTTTTTTTTTTTTAAATATTCATTTGCTGCTGCGGTCTCAAACATTCATTTGGTCTAAATTGATTGCCACCTCAGCATGTCGCACAAATTGAAATGCGGTTCAGACCGCATACGAACAATTCTGTATTCCAGAATAAGGCTTTATTTGGTTTGAACTGCATGGACCATTCTTTCCCT
>JAESVK010059655.1:0-10351 GCA_017140935.1 Hamamelis virginiana | reverse complement strand
ATATATATATATATATATATAGTTAATAATCAAACGATTTGAACTAACGGAAGGAGGTTTTATATTAAATTTAGACATCATGAGACGCGGGTGCTATATATTTTTCAAATATCAGAGAAGAATATTCCTCCCACTTTCTATGGAATATCACGTTCTACGTACATTCCACATTATTTTATATGCAATTTCTTGAAGCTTCTCATATATTTCTGAACTTGATGACTGACACTACCAACTTGGCGTACATATGTGTTTGCTGCTAGCCTCATTCGGAAAACTGAACTTCCCTCCACGCTAATATCTTTTCTATCTTTATAGCAAGATCCTACTGGGGTGATGGATTGCACAATCTCTTAAACTCCTATGCGCTACATCGGAGAGACTAATGACATTTCTTCGGTGGTGGCATTCCTGCTGCTTCATATATCACCGGGGCACCGGGGCAGTTATTTGGCTCGATGGTGGATTTACAGTGAATGGTTTATATCCAAGTCAAAACTAGAGAGAGAATTTTCAAACTTTAAATTGATGCCTCTTTGAGACCCAAGTTTGTCAACGAGAACAAAAGAAGAAGATGATACTCTTGACGACAGAATTCGACTAAACAGAGCCCATTAAGGATTTTTATGTTCTTGATTACGTGTATACAAGTTTTCCATGCATATATATATATATATATTCAGGATCTAGCTGATCTTCAACAGTGCATCACAAGGAACAACTTCATCATAGTTTGTAAATGTCTTAGTTCAGCTTTCAACACAGACAACCTTGCATGTACCAAGAAATGCCTCGTTTGATGTCTAGGTTCAAATATTTTTAGGTTTCTTGTAATAATATCGCCTCATAAACACAAAACCAAGACACAGTTCACTGGATTTCTTGATAATTTAGGTGTGCATGCATCAAATCTTGCTTGAGATAGGCTTTCTGTTTCGCTGCAGAAGCTGCATCAGCGGCCAGAAGACATCCATTCTGTGAAAGCCCCTGGAAACCTGTACGTGTTTTTCAGAAACAATGAATCATAAATGTCTGCCTCGACTAAATTCACGCATATGTTGTGAAGACGAGTTTCAAACAATGTAATACCTCGACAATGAAATGCGCCCACATACTGTTTGAACGGTTTTCCATGACACCCCTTATGATAGTTAACTCTAAACGACGGATCACCTGGGCAATCTCTAGGAAGACTCCGTGCTCGTTGCATAGCATCTGTCGTAGATGCGAGGTAAAGCAGTTAGTTTCAAAGGATTGCCAATCGACCCAAATAACTTGTGCAGAAATTATTCATGTGTGAAAAATGTTCTTTTTGGCAACAGGTAATCAAAGCAGTGGATCCAAGTAATTGAATAAAATATAACTCAAAAAAGACAGTTAATGTAAATTACAAATTAAAGGATTGCGGAAAAGACCTCTATGAGCATATGTCCTGGGTAATCAAGATCTTCCACGACTATGGGGCATACATCAACCTCACTTCCCAATTGAAAGGCCCAGCTTGTCCCATTCTGGGAAGCACCTTTTGTTTCAGATGATTTCCGGTTCATCCCACCAGATACCTGTAGAAAATATCAGCTTTTAACACGCTTTAAAATTTCAGATGCACTTAGCCTTTATAGATAGATTCAATGTAGGTTACTCAAATCTTAATAACAAGTATAACTGCTAAGTCCCCCCGGGGGGGGAGCGGGGGTTCTAGCAGAGAGATTACTGGAGTTTCCTTTTCCTCTATTTTCTATGAGTGTCGGTTTGTGTGTGTGAGTCCATGTCTGTGTTGAGGGTGAGGATACCACCAACATTGGGTATAACCGAGATGCTATAATCGTGGCATTCTGTTGCTAATCTGCTACAGTAGAATGTTCTGCATAGGCCTGAATCCTAGGGAAAGCAACTTTGTCCATAGTTCATCCCTCATAACTACAATATGCATATATTTGCCGCCACCATTTAGAAATAAAAGGAGAAAATTGATGTTGCAATAGAAAACAATTTTATAGTATTTTGTTTGTGTTGGGGATTAACATTATTCTGATAATGCTACTCTATAGAAACCAATTTTGTTACATGGAGAGTCCATGGGAAACATCCCCTTTCAAGCAATGTATGTGATTGCTTTCAGGAGTGTACCAAGTTTAATTCAAAATATCATAAATATTGCATCTTCTAATTAAATCTTATCTAACCAACTCTTTTGTTCAAGGATACAACAATCACATTAATCACATAAGATTCTTCATCAGGTTCTATATTCTAATACTTTAATGTTTCTCATCTATTTGACAACTTTTTACCAGCTGGCCGCTTGAAAGGTAAACAAAACCAGTCCCTTATATGATACAACCTAAGATCTAGGTCTAAACACGCTGTATGTATATGTAATTATGGAGGCATGCGTATATATATGTATGTATGCACATAGGCGTGTTTACATATAACTTCCTCAAGCATACATCGGGAGTTATATTACATTATCTACAGGGGAACTCCGAAGCATCCTTGATCCACTCTCATATCATAATCTGCAGCTCCTTGACAGATTTAAGCAACTATTATTACTATTTTGATGATGAGTATATATCGCCATGCATAAACCAAGTGAAGTTGGTTCTTCAATGCATAGTGCTATTCATTCGGTAGAACCCGTAATGCAAAAATAAAGTCTTTTTCCCCAGCATAAATTCAGGCTCTATATTTTTGCATGGTAATGATGTTGTTTAACATATCTCTGTAGTATGGATTTAGCAATCACCCTTTCTCTAGTCAAACTTATCTTCATGGTTTTCTCAGGTCAAGCATATCTCCATAGTTTGAACTTAGAAAACATCTTCTTTCTCATCTATCAAAACTATGTCTGATCATAGATGTCTCACACTAACAGCTCCATCATAGATGTCTGATCATATCAAGAGATATCTATCTGGGAAAATCATTACTCTGAATAATTATTTATGAACCTCTGGTTATTAATTATTAAATTAAGAAAATCAATTTTCAACTAATTGATAAAAGGACAATTAGCATAAAGCGGGACAATTAAAACACAGGAAAAATAATTGATAAAAGAACCAACCTCACATACCTCTTGATCCATCCATTGCCTCAACTTCTCAGCCTGGTCAGTAACACCTCTTAAGAACAGCATGTGTTTTATGGTTTGATCTAAGAGGCCATCAATGCTACACTGTAATCATCATGGACCAGAGAATGAATTAATTAGTTACCCACAAAAACTAAAAAGAGTGCAAATAAATGATAATCCATTAGAAAAGCAATGCACATTGACCCTGAAAAAGCACTCACCTTTGTACCATTTGGGACAAGTTCACGAAGCTCCTTGACCCGGTCCTGGATCATCTGTCTATCCCTTGGTCTTGGCCTCTGCTTATCGACAGGTTTGGACTTTCTTTTGCAGACATTAGACAGCTTTGCTCCCTTCCTAGGCTGCACGTAACCATTCCCCTTATTTTGCTGCTGTTCATCAATCAATCTGCTCATCACACTCTTAAATGAAGAAGCTGAAGTTGAAGAATTAGCTAAAGCATTTCTGCCCCTGGAAACAAATGGAGATGTCACATGGCTCCAAGGAACTGAATCATCTCCTGAGAAAGCACTTTTTTCAGATTGACTTTGTGCTTGGGAGGAAGCAGCAAATTGTCCCAGTGAGTTCGTAGATGACCTGACACTATTGGATCTGTTAGATGAAGTATCACCTGAACCATCATATACTTTAGCAACCACAGCTTCTAATAGATGTTCTGCATCACCTCCTTTGGCAGACCACCCACTGGATTCCCAGGCTGATGGTTCAACACAACTGCCTGAGACATGTGAGTCACACAGATGTTCATTGGTCTGTCTCCGGAAAGCCGGTCCGAGAGCTTTGTGTAGCTCACAATCTAAGGGAAAGCTAAGGACACTGCTCGCACTTGCATGACCTGTATCAATAGCATCCTTTTCTCTATTAAATTGTTCCATCATATCTCCATCACAGTAAGAATTCATAATGCCATCATAGAATTCTCCAAACACCCCCACATTAAAGTTGTTACATTGAGAAAAGTCCCATAATTCTTCTTCCTTACAAGACAATCCGGATAGGTTACTCTTTATCATCCCTGACTGGTTAGCATTTATAGATTGATTTAATGGAGTCGATACCTCAATGAAACCCCTTGATAAGACACCAATATCATTATCACTTGCACCTTTGAGAATGTCTGCCAGATCTTTTCCAGATGCCTGAAGATCATCTTCAACTGTGAACAGCGGTGTGACTTGATTTGCAGTTGACAATTTGTTGTGTGATGATTCGAAATTGACAACAGCCTTTGAATCTAGAAATTGCATTTTGTTTAGTATGTTATTGGTAATAGCTGGTGACTCGTCCAAATTCTCCATCAGAATAGATATTATTGATGATGACGACTGAGCTAGAAGATCCCTGTTAAACGTGAATGGTACAGGAAACCCAGTTTGAAGAGCATTGAATCTATCTTTAATGCAAGTGACAAGTGCCAGATCTTCAGCAACCTGAAATCTTGAAAGAAAAAGAAAGCCACAAATAAGACGAACACTAAACAACCAAAGAGCAAAAAAAAACCATATGTAGAAGGATCCCTCATAATATGTGCAAATCCCTTCATAGGGGAAGCATGATTTCGTCAAATACCAGTACCATGATTCACTTACTGAGTGGTCAAATCAATGCCAATACCATGACTCCCAGATTAATGACTCTGGAACTAGCTTGACATAGTTGTGCAGCTTATATTACTATAGGATTATGAGAAGTATAGAGTAAAATGGAACTGCTGAGATCACTAACATGATGGGTTTCAGATCATCCTAAGTTTCCTAACTAGACTACAACACCACCACAAAAGCCAATACATGAAGTATATAATAAAGACGCACCGTTTCCAATGAGCCAAGTTGCAAAACTCCGTGTGGAACAACAGGTACCACCAATATAGTCTGCATGAGAATCATATGAATAATCAACAGAGCATCTATCCAGAGGTGTTAATATGTGGGATTTGGCCAGTTGAGATTGCTAAGTGTGACTAACACACACACACACAGTGGGACAGATCTAATAGAGGTGTCAATGTAGGGAACCTAATTCATATGGTATGTTTTAATTGGAAAAGAAGTTACCTTAATACCTGCTGCAAACTGAAGTAGCCACTCATCTGGACACTGCCAATTGAAAGAATTGCATTAATCATTAATGAGGTATTATGTCCAGTACCTGCAGAACTATGACCAATTTCTTTCTTGCATAAAAACAATATTCCATTTTTAATGAAAACTCACCTTAGGAACTGACTTAGAGTTTAATTCACCAGCAATAATACTGTCAGAGAAAAACCAGCAATCATTCCCAGTACATGCCACTTTACCAACAACCCTGCGTATTTTGAAGAATCCAGAGTCAGTTGCCATTACTTTACAACTAAGTTTTGTATACCTTGCATATGAATGAAAACTTGAAAATCAACTAATAAGAACACTATTTAGTTTATTGTTATCCTTGTTAAATAGTTAAATACACAAACAGGGCAGCAACCTCGGTGGAAATATGACCACAAGATGTCAAGGCTAATAAAAAGGAGAGTGGTTGAGTTTCTTAATCACCAGCAAGGCAATAGTGCAAAGGCAGTCATTGTATTACATGTTGCTCAGAGAGAGAGAAAAGAAAAGTAATTCTAGGACCCAAGGTGATGCTAACAATTTGTTTCACAAGGGTGTGTGAGGCGGCTGAAGGAAATTCCTTATGGTTCAAATTTCTCAGTCTCTAACCTCAACACCTCCATTCAAGAAGGATCAAAAAACTAAAAATATCAAGAATTATGTGGATGATTACATTTACTGTGTAAATATGTATCTTTTCATTGAAGTTAGAAGAAATAAATACACAATTTATGATGATATGGACAGAGCAAAAGACTGTACCCCTCTCCCAATGCATACTGAAGACATGACATATCAGCCACTGCCTGTCCAATTGGGCAACCATAATAACTTCCATCATGTATGCTTGTTCCAAAGTTTGAAGAAAACATATCATTTGTGCCGCCGAAAAAAATATCATCGGATACACTTTCTATGGGTTCTCTCTGTTTCAGATAATCACAGTAACCATCTTCCCATGTCAATTGCCTGAAAATAACATGGAAGCTAATATCAAACTTGACATCATAAATAGTGTGGATTATTATTCACATGCAACTGCACACGCACACACTGTGAGAAGTATTATTTAGTAGTAAATGTAATCTCCTTATGTAAAATATAAAATAAAATTAATTTTAAAAAAAAATAGTTGTATTTGCTAAGTTTCCAATCCAACCTAAAAGCCTAAGCTTGTAGGTGGAGGGCCAATATAGGTATAAAAAGCTATAGCAAGCCTTTCATTTAGGCAGTGTGGGACAGAGTGGATTTTATTCTTCTACACTCCCCCTCACATGCAAGCTCGTTTGGGCCTTGTCACGTGGCTAACCAATGCTCTAATACCATGTTAAGTTTCCAACCTAGATGGAGGGCCCAATACAGGTATATCGTATATGAAGCTATAGCAAGCCTTTCATTTAGGCAATGTGGGACAGAATAGATTCTATTCTTCTACTGTATTCCACCAGTTACTGAATTCATATGTTAAACATATTATTTTTCCCACTTTAAGGATATCAGCTTAAAAACTAAGGGCATCTTATTGCAAATTGCAGAAGCCAAGAAGCTCGATGTTGTAACTGTTACCTAATTTGAGTAATAAATTCCATCTCCACTGCAAACTTACAAACCACTAATGGGATAACTACTCTAGATTTATTAAGTAAAATTATTAAAACCATATGTTCAATCCATTGAATTGGTGGAACTCCATCATTAAAGTCAGAAGTATGCAATGCAAGGCAGAGTGAATCTTTAAATAAATGCAACAAATTTCTTACCATGAATACAAATGATGCAAAATTTTCGCATCAAATTCAATGTAAAGGTTGAGGGAGTGTTAACTACATGCGCACAAAAAAGCAGCTTAGAAATAACTTACATTTGGCTCGGACGTTCAAGCTTCCAAAATACAGCATATTTCCAAGGCGAATTGTTGCAAAGACTCATAAGCAACTGCCTCATAGCAGTAGTCCCCATCTATTGAGTTCAACGAAAAGACAAAGTCCTAATACAAATATCAACTCAGCCAAATTATCACTAAAACCCTCTCTAACTGCCCCGATACGAACCTCTCCCCGCCTGTTTTATCCGTAGACCAGCCCTTCGTTTTATCGGTGGCCCCGTCGAACCAAGCAACAAACAGCCCATAGCTAATCTCAAGAACCAAGCAGCAGAAATCAGTGTGTACTCGCTGATATTATAACAGTTAAGAACGGCGAGAAGTAGCCGAGCAATTCGTTTCCTGGACCTTTTGGAATGAGTTGTCCATGAAATTACAATTAATTCAAGAAAGATACAAGCGATTTCACACTTGCGTGTATAACTTCGTCAACCACGAGAACAGACTGAATACCCCAAACTCCAAACAGAAATTTCCAATCTAAACAGCAAGATTTACTGACTTCTCCACAGGATAGCTACAACTTTACCTCGATGTGTTTGCTTACAGAGAATTTGAGCCTCAAACAAGACCAAAGTTCGAAAGAGATGTTGTTGTGAGTAGAAATTATACTATAACGAAATCAATGTGAAACACCGCACCTCAAGCACTACCAGAGACTAAAAATTTCTGCTCAAGAAATCAGAAAAACCAAAATGAAATCAGCTGGTTAAACCAAAACGAAGATATGCTCCGTTTGACTGCCGAGAAATCAATGGAAAAGAAATATATTAAAATTCTGAATCGTAATTTTCATTTTTCTTCCTTTAAGTTAACCTAATACAAGCACGTGGCTTAGTTGAGTACTTGAGTTGAGTCATTTATATTTCGGAAACTAGAACAACAGAAAACGTAAGGTTTGAAACTCTTTCTTTCATTTCTTCCGTTTTCTCGGCAACCAAACAGATATTAAGAGAGAAAAACATCAACACATTGCAGTAGAAGATAGAATATTCAGTTTTCTTACCTCAATTCAACTGCGACAGATCGAAAAATCTTCACGATATTTCAAATTCGTTGGATTCCATCTCCCTTTACACATATATATATATATACATATATGATCGTATGGAAGAGGAAAGGAAACAATGAGAAACGAGAGAAGAATCCGCTTTTCCACCCTCACTGAGAAACAATATCATCTTTATATATTGAGACCGCACCGCCCGCTGCCGATGACTGGTCACACTCACCCGAACATACACTGTTTTACTCTCTCTCTCTCTCTCTCCGGATTCCAAATTTGCTCAAAGTTGGATTTCATAATTTTGGGCCGCAGTGGGATTCCGGGCCCACACACTGGCCATATAGAACTGAAATTGTTAAGCGACGCGGAATTCTAGCGCGTGGTTAGTTTAAATGAATCTTCCGCAGCAACAGGCCTTTTTCCTTTTAGATTCACGTTTTGGCCTTTTGGTGGGTTACAGTGAAAATTAATAGTCATTTCACAAAAGTTACTCATTTATATTATTTTTTGGCGGGTTGCAGTGAAAATTATTAAGTATTAAACGAGAGTAGTGCACATCGTTTTTTGTAGGGGTGTGCGCGGGTCGGGTGAGGGCGGGTGGAGGATAAAACCGCCAACCAACCCGCCCTTGGCGGGTGGCTAATTCTCCCACCCGTCAACCAACCCGCCTACCTCAATAACCGGCGGATTGGTTAAATATATGGCGGGTTTCAACCGGCGGGTTGGGCGGATTGAGCGGGTGAAGCATTACTATTTTTTTTTATAAACACCTAAAGTTCTTAAAATCTTTTTAACAAGCAAAAACACTTCAAATTCGTATATAATAATGCAATATTGTGTTATTTAGTAATTAAACCATAATTCAAATAATTCTTCCAATAGTAATAAACTAAAGTGCCAAAATAAATTGCCCTACAACAATAGAAGCTACTAACTAGCTAGATACATAATAATAAAGGTTTATTATTATTAAAAAATCTTACAAACTAACATATGGTTTCACATTCGAAATTGAAAGAATATCAAATCAAATAAGTGCATATTCAAACTATCATAATAAACATTTCTAAAGAAATAAAAAACACTAACTTGCAAGCATATCCAACTAAAGGAATATATAATGTAGTAATGAAATTTATTTTATATAAATATATTATTTATTTATATATAATTATTTGGCGGGTGGTGGCGGGTTTAGGGCGGGTTTTCACCTCTACACCCGCCAACCGACCCCACCCGCCAAAAATTCATCAAATCCACCCAACCCAACCCGCCTAACCATTGTAACCGCGGATTGCGGATGGGGTCGGGGTGGGTGGGGTCGGGTCCGGCGGGTTGGGCGGGTTTTTGCACACCCCTAGTTTTTTGGTTAGAGGTACTCCAATTCTCCGATATGACATGGCATATTATGTTAATAGAAGAGGAAATCGAGAAAATATGATAAATGCGATAATAAGACAAGTTAATATTGTTCTTTTTTTCAATCTATATCTATCACAAAGGATGAAACCTATGTCGATCTCACACTAGCACTCTCATTCATGTTACAATGATTTCGACGTATGCAAACAAGTGATTAACCTAATCCTTTCCCAACCAACCTTTATAAGCTAAGCTACCGCTCAACATTTTCAATAATGATGTTATAGGATTAGAGATAGGTTAATATTATCTTTAGTGAATTACTAGATATTCATCTCGTTTGTTGGTGAGCTAAGATGTGAAATGTTTGTTCATATATCACACATAATTAATATTTATTATTTTTTTTCAAACAAAGCTAGCTGACATTGTCAATAATGATATTAGGATAGGAGACTGTATAATATTATGTTGAGTGAACTACTAGATATTTGTTTCCTTATAAGCTAGTCGAGACGTGTAATGTCTGATCATATAGTATATATACATATATACAGGCATGCTATTATAATTTACAGCTTATGCAACTTTGCATAAAATGACCTTTATAGAACCAAATGCAGAACATATTTTGAAAAGCTGACCATTGGATTAAATGAACTGTTTATGAATTTCATGTTCGCCAAAAATCACAGTGATCCAACAGTTAGTTTCTTAAAAAATCAATTGGGAAAAACATATAACATTTTAAAGAAAAAAAAATCACAATTTTTCACTAAGATATTTTTTAGAAACTAATATATATATATATATATATATTTCTATAAATATTTGCTAACTTTATGAAAGTCAGCAAATACTGTAGCAACTGCTAGATCTCAGCCATTAGAACTCTCTGATGGCTG
>JAESVK010059653.1:0-10331 GCA_017140935.1 Hamamelis virginiana | reverse complement strand
CTTGATCGTTGACGAGGAATAATCTCCCTCGTCGATCCATTCGATCAGTGGGGTATTGACAAGTTTTTGGGGAGTTGGACTCACTGCTGCTCGTTACTGGGCATTTTCGAGGGTGCCCTTTCGATAGGGAGGTGACCCCTATCGATAGGTGCACACCTCGGTTTGCAGAATTTTGGTATTGAGAGGGATACCTATTGATAGGTTGCAAATCCTATCGATAGGTGTTGGTTCCTATCGATAGGCCTATCGATAGGGGACTTCTCATTTTGTTTTTTTCTTCCTAACTTTCCCCTGTTAACTCCTTCATTTTGTTTTCCCTTCCTTGAAATTATGTCTTGGAAGTTTGTGGGTCTTCGGTTGAGTTTTTGGGGGGTTTTTGAGTGGTTTCCAAGTTATTGGTTTTAAGGGAGGCATTTTACCTTGCCCTTAAAATTGTGATTCTATGTGCTTTCCTTTGATTCCTTGTTGCATTATATGTTGCTTTTCAGTTTGAAAGTTCTTTAGAGAACCATTTGCATTGGGGTGCATTAAGCATTGCATTTTGGAGGCTCGTGGAGCCGCAAAGGGTTGGATACACTGAGGCATTGAGGTAGGGATAAGTAACCTTTTACCGTTGATAATGATGTTTTACACTGTTTTGAGAACTATATGAACTTCAAACACTTTCTTGATGAGATGATTTATAAAAACTTGTGAACCTTACTATTTTTACTGTCCTGACAAATAGATACATGGAATATAACTGTTTATGAACTATATATACTGTGTGGCATGTTTTAAACGTTATCAGACGATTTTAAATGGTAATGCTTTACTTTTGACAAATCATGACAAATGTGAGAATTTGGACATTTTCTTGTTGATGTTATTAACTGAGTGAATGGGCATATGATTTGACTGTTTAAAGAAATGATTATTTATAAAATTGACATCTGAGTAAACTACATTTTAAATGGACTTATGTACTACAAATGCTATTGACCATATATTATGCCATTCACTGATCTTTTGGAAATGATAACAGATTTGAGATACATTTTATATTGATTGAGCTGAGGCTCGGGTTACTGGATATTGGCTCTCATGCCTAATGGACTTTGGTTATTATGATTTATACCACGGAAGGATGAATTGACTTGTCAGAGAAAACTCCTCGTCTCTTCAATCCTAGTGGACGATATATGATGATTATTGTTGGATCTTTACCACGCATGGCTGAACTGACTTGTCAGAGAAAACTCCTCGTCTTTTTCACCCGATGGGCATTGCATGATAGTTATTATATCTCAGAACATGCATGTATATATATGTATGTGGACTGAATTGTATCATTGGGGTTTGGGGCCCATGGCCCTACTTGATATTACAGGTGGCGTGACTTCAGTCTCCGTCCTTGGGATTTGGTTAGTAGCCCGATTGAGCTAAAGGCTTGTTAGCCTAGAATCAACAGCCCTATAATATGATTCAGTCCATGATTGGATATGCTAGGGACCCGTTGAGGATACGTATATGCCAATCGGGCCGAGGTTCATACCGATGGGATATGTCGAGCCCTTGTGTGGCGGTGTTACCATGCTATGGATTGAGGACGTTAGTTGGCTATTGTTCACATGCGATGGGGGATTCCGCATGCGTGACATATGCCTGGTTACTAGTTACTGACTACTGGAGATGTGCTGGAGGATCTAGTTTTTCACTGAAAGTCCACACTTCTTTTAAACTTGATTTCTAATTGTTAATCCGTTGAACTCTATAAATAATTGTTTTACATAATTATTCCATGTATCAATATATTGTTATTGATTCGTAGAGGTTATATTATCCCTTACTGAGCACGTGAAAGCTCACCCCTACTTTTTGCAGTAAATTGCAGGTTTACCTTGGGTTGCACTCCTGGCTCAGCTAAATCCTACGTTAAGGATTGTTAATAAGATTTTAAGGTCGTTACTGCATTTTGATTGCATTCTTATATTATATGTATTACATGTTGGATTATTCAGATTGTGTATTGTTTGAGGTATAGCCTACTTGCCAAGGATGTTGGCAGTATTATTTGATTTATTGGATAATATTTGTATATGACGTTTGGGGACATATTATGTGTGACATGCCATATCATTTTGTTATACGTATATCTTTGTATCCTGTAAGGAAATACGAATGAGCAAGACAGATTGTATCTTCAGTTCGACGCGTGTCGATTTATTCGGAAGGGTCGGTACGGATGTTGCGTACAAGTGTCCTTAGTAGCGTCTGTTTGGGGCGTTACAGTATCGATCTTCATTATTCGCTCATCTTCATGTATTTTTTGTAGGTGCACTTTTTCTTTCTCAACTTGAAGCAATTCTTCTTGGTACGCTAGCATCTTTACTCGGTCTTCTTTTTTCTCACGTTCTACTAATATCATTTCTTCCCTGTATTGATCCAAAATTAATGAAGATTGGCTTTGGGTGTTTCCACTACTTTCTCCCACTTTTTTATTTTTTAACTATTGTTTTGAGGCCTTTCTGCTAAGTGGCCTTTCATTGAGGGATACATTATCTGGCTCTAAATTTATTGACTATGGACTCATGGGAAATTAGGAAGCTGGACTGGCGTCGTTCGTACTTTTTGCCTTTTTTTTTAGATACAACACTTCTCCATTTAGGGTGCTCCTTCAGTATTTCCCAACAATGATCCAATACAAATTGTTTTTCGGTTTCTTCGTGGTACAATTCTTTTGCTTGTAAAACCTGAACAATTATATAAAATCATTATTTAGTATCTATAAAAAAATATAAATATAATAAATTCAAAACATATCCAACTATGTGAATTTTAAAATTATTAATACCTTGTTTTGCTCGGTAAATCCACTTTCTCTCATTTATTGAATTTTTGCATGACACCCAATAAACTTACTCACGTCATGGTTAATTGTACACCATCGATTCGAAAGAGATGTTTGGGTACTATGATAGTCAACTTTTTGATTTGCTACAAAATAGTCATATATTTGTTTCCAAAAATATTTTTTACTACGCCCAGTATCGGAGATCCCATCAAGGCCCGTGTTGAGCCATGTAGATATGAGAAGAATATCCTCTACAATTGAGAAGTTTTTTGTTTGTTGTGATTTCTTTGTTGCAGCTCTCATTTCAGTAGAGATTTGGGTTGACATTTCAGGTTCATTAGAATATTGTTAGGCATTATTAGCACTTTCGCAACAAAAGTTATCATCAAAAACCATATCGCCGCTTAAGAGACTAGTGAAATATTGATTATTTTCAGAATCTATCTGCGCATGAAAATAAAAAATAAAAAATAGCCACAATAAACATAATATTCAATGCACAGTCCTTATATTATAAGGTGCACCTTACGCAACTTGACCTTAATAAGGACAAATGCAATGTTTATTTTGAAAAATTGACCGTTGGATTATATGAACTGGTTATCAATTTCTTGTTTACCAAAAATCACAGTGATCGATCCAACAGTCGGCTTATGAAAAAACTAACTAGGAAAAAACGGTGATATTTTGAAGAACAAAAAAGTCACAATTTTTCAAGTGACATATATTAGAAACTAACTGTTGGATCATTGTGATTTTTTACAAACATGAAATTGATAAGCAGTTCATCTAATCCAACGGTCAATTTTTCAAAATTATAAATACAAGTTATAAAATTATAATAAATACTTATCATGTTATAAAAAAAAAAAATTACTTAAAATAACTTAAATGAAATACAAAGTAGAATGCTATTCGGTAAAAAAAAATAAATAAATAAAGAAAAAAGGATTAAACACATCATCAGCTTCTACTGTCTTCTAGAAGAAGACACCTTTCCCTGTAAACAAAAGGATAAAACCCATTTTGATAAACCCATTTTGAAGAACAAAATTGTGGAAATAGAACCCCAGCTAAACTCATTTTCTTCTCCAACCACATCATACTCCCAACAAAGTTCATCGTCCCGCAAAGTTCATATTACCTACTTTTTTTTTTTTTTTGAATTGTTGATCGGATGATTGATATTGCAAATCTGGTGAGGAAGAAGGTTTGCTGCAGCAGCGGATCTTGGTGATTTTTCTTTAAATCTAACTTTGGATGCTCATTAGGTATGTAAAATTTTGATTTTATAGAAGAAAATTTCTGCACAAATATGTGTGGCAAAGCAGAGATCCGTTGAAAGAAAGAGCCGTTGAGAATTCAAATTTGATTTTTTTGCTTACGTGGTTGATATGCCTACAGTTCTCTATCTCATCCATCTCTCGGAAAATTTGCCTACTGAAATGGGGAGGAGGCAAAATGCCTCCTCATTTGCCTCCTCTGTTGGAGCACCAATTTCTCAATTTGGGGAGGCATTTTGCCCAATAGCAAGCATTTGCAGAGCCCGTTGGAGTTGATCTTAGGTTGCATTTGACAATGTCCATTTTCAAGACTGCTTTTTGTTTCTATTTTTTTTTTCAATTTAATAGATGGTGTCATAATCCATATTTGGTATCCTCAAAAACTGATTGATGAAAGTATGCTAATGGCAATTGCAATGATTGAAGCCCAAGGACAAAACAATTATGGTAAGTGCTTGTAGTAGATCATTGCCTAAATTTTTAGGATATATGCAAAAGGATGCTTTCAATATTTGTGGTAAAAGTTGAAATTAAATTGCCTAAAATCACTTTTGGAACTCAAAATATCACTTGATATAAAGAGATGGGGGTTGATAATCACTTCTACACAATTTGATGGGTGATAAGATGGTTGGTCAAAGTTGTCTCACTTAGTTTCTTCCATAATTACTTCTAATATGAAATTTTTGGCATGTAATGGGATGATTGATGCAACTCTAAAGAGATATATAAAGATATAATTCTCCAAAAGTGATTTTAGGTAAAGTTAATCCAGAAGAAGTATTTCTATTTTAAAACTTAAAAACAAAGATGCTTACATTATGGCAAAATGAGAAAAATGGAGGCAAATAAAAGATGAGCAAAGTGTGGGTGGAATTGTTGTCTTATGCAGTGAGTCACTACTGAGCATATGCCCATGTCCTGCAGCTCAGCAAAAGTGGAAAGTTTATTTCTTTTGTTTGGTTTCCGTTTGGGAGAACCATTCGTAGACTGTGAAAGTAGATACAAATTAATTGTGGCCAAGTAAAGAAAAGGCTAGAAACCCAAACTGATTATTTTGCACCCTTTCTTGAGTGTCTGAATAATATATTTTTTTAGCTGTATTGTTTGTTTTACAAATAAGAACAAAAATGAAAGACTAGTAATAAAATTAAGATTTCTTATGTTACTGTTCACCACCAAAAAATAGCAAGCCAATAGAAAAGAGGCATGTAGGTAATTAAATGATGAGTTTAAGTGACTAAAAAATTACCAATCAACAAAGGACACATGTCCAAATCAGTTTTGAAGAAATCAATCTGGAAAAAAACAAAATTCCCTCACTTTTTCTCCAAATAACCACCAATAACTTCTATGGCAGTTATTTTTTGAATATTTATACATGTTTTAGTAGTTTTTTTTATAAGAGAATGTATAGATTTTCGTTCTCAATCATTTAAAAATAACTTTGCAATAGTTATTCAAGTCAGAAAATAGTTTTTTACATCCAAGTGGAAGTTCCGGATTGGGTTGAAGACGGACATTTAGATGCTTCAGACCAATCATTATGTAGCAAAACTACTTTACAGCAATACACCTGGACTCCAAACATGATGCAGGAGCACTTGACACTTGTCAACATCTCATTTGACATGGGTTGAAGGCAGTTGCTTCTCAAGTCTATAAATAAAGAAGGAATTCTTCATGCAAAAGGTTCCTCAACCACACAACTCAAGTCTTTATACTTATCTCTTTTCCTCTCAATGTATCTCTTAACTTAGGACATCTCTTCTCATCCCATACTCTGTAGGATTCTCTCCCTCAATTCATCGGTAAATCTCTCTCCCTCTTTTTTTTTATATCCTTTTCTTCTAAGATCTCTCTCCCCCTTCTTTCTATCCTTTTCTTTTTGATTCTTTAATATAGAATCCTTGATTCGAAAGGACTTTAACAGAGTTGTATGTTGTTGTACCAGTGATGGAGGTAATGATATAATTATGTGGTATTTTCGAATCATTTTACTTTCTTGTTTTTACTTGTTATATTTCAAGTTATATTAGTTATTTTGCCTTGTATTGATTAATTAAAGTCCTCTTCATTGAGGCAAAGCTGAACTATCACAATTGCCTGATTTAATTATTTGGTTCATTTATCTTTGAACCAATTACAAACCTTGATAAGGTGCAAGGTCAAACTTATTGGCATGCCCTCATTAAAACTACATGTGTGAGTTGCCATCTTGAAGATTTCTTGAGTGAACAGTTACATTTTATATTCTCTTTCTTTGTTACAGGTTAATGGCCCTACCAATTAGATTTCTAGTGTAATATGCATTGAACTAATGTTGATTACCATTCTTTCATTAAATTAATCTTTCTCATTTGTATTATTTTTTAAATTCTTACCAGGCAACTCTAGGGTCGTCCCTGACGATCATGCTGAATTTCATCCGGGCAATACTGTCATTGAATTCGAGGGGAAGCCTATTGGGAGCATCAAGGAGATATTCAACCCCTCTTTAATTTTCATCTTTGTATTTTTGTTTTATCTTTAATTAATCAAAGATACTGTATTTATGCATGTCATGTATGCCAAAAATCATAGTGATCATAATTTTTCATAGCTATATTTTGAAATTTAGACATTGGATTACTGTGATTTTTGGCAGGCATGACATCCATAAGTATAATATCTAATCCAACATTCAGTTTTTCAAAGTTTGTATCTTACAATTATATATCTATGGACTTCATGCTTACACAACTTATGAAAGCATATATATATATATATATATATATATATATATATATATATATATATATATAGTCCTGATCTAGTAGCATATGCTTATATATCTTATGCAAGCATGAAGCCCATAAATAATTGTGGGATGCATATTTTGAAAATCTGACCGTTGGAAAGATATTGTATTTATGGATGTCATGTATGCCAAAAATCACAATGATCCAAGGTCAAAATTTCAAAATATAACTATAAAAAACTGTGACCGTTGAAAACTGTCACAGTTTTTCTTAGTGACATTTCTAAAAAACAGACCGTTTGATCACTGTGACTTTTGACAGACATGACATGCATAAGTACATTATCTAATCCAATGGTCAGTTTTTTAAAATATGCATCCCACAATTATCTATGGGCTTCATGTTTACATAAGTTTATATAAACACAGACTTGATCTATTAAGGTCTAGACCTTAAATTAATTTAAGGTCCACTCACCATTTCTCACACATCCGATGGTATTTTGGAAAACCAACCGTTAGATTAGATAATCTTCTTATGTATGTTATGTCTATAAAAAATCACAGTGATTAGACAATCGGTTTTCAAAATACAATCTGGTGAAACACTTTAACAGTATTTACCGTTGGATGCTGTAACAATTGTTTAACAGTCTCTATTTTGAAAACTGACAATTGGATCATTGTGATTTTTGGCAGACATGACATACATATATAAGAAGATTATCTAATCCAACTGTCGGTTTTTCAAAAAACCTATCCCAGTGAAAAGTAGACCTTAAATTAAGCTTAAGGTCCAAACCTTAATGGATCATTTCTCTGTTTCTCTGTATAAACATATATAATGACTGGATCGTTTATATATATATACACACACACACACACACATACATACACACACATAGATGCTAATATAAGGTGTACCACATGCAAAGTGGTGTCAAGTGACTTCTGTAGGGCAGTTATTTATAGAATAGATTTTGAAAAATCGACAGTTGGATTAAATATTTCTCTCACTGCAAGAAAATTGACTTTTAGTGGTAATATTTTTAGCCGCGATTTATTTGTTGTCACTAAAAGGTACCTTTTTGTGATAAAAATCTCATCTTGCTACTATTGGATTTTGTATGTTGCAATGTTTGAGCCTTTGTATCTCAGCCTGAAACCTACACCTATACCAACCAGCATTGCGTGTTCACTTGAGGGATTCTTAGTTTGCTATATACGGGGCATCCAATATTATTTTTGTACCCATTGTTTCCAGTTCTTGAGCCCAATTGGCACGTGATGCATAATAGACTTCAGATTGCAAAGAGTATAGATGAGGTATGGCCTTAATTCTCCTATTTGGGTTATTTATTTATTTATAAAGCAGCGTATTATCAGATGTACATGAATGTGTATTTATATATTTTGGCATAACTCCCTAGATATGTTGGACATGACCAATTTTGAAACAGGTTGTCCAATTCCATATATGATTTTTTTTTTCTGTTGAGAAGTGTTCTAAGAGAATGTTTGCTTCTTTTGCTTGAACTTCTGAAGGTTAGTTCTGATTTTTTATTATTAGTTCTTGAATGTTATACTACTAGGATGGTCATTGTACATTTTTATTAGATTTCAATCTATTTAGATATATTGACTTCTTAAAATTTTGCTAAAATTTAACCTATTATTCACCAAATTTGATAGGATCTTGACTTGAAATATGATTTTAGAGTTAATGCATTCTGAGTTATTGAGTTTGAGTCCATGATGTTGATATAGCAAACAGTTTTGTTAAATCAGCTTTCTCCTGGAAACCTAGTTTTGTTAAATCAGTCTCTTTGCTTTGTCCTACTTTTGACAATTTTTTTTTAAAAAAAATTCTCTAAGGCCCCGTTTGGACCGGGGGAATCAGAGACTGGAATGAGAATAGAGTGCAATGTATTCCATGACTGCATGTTTGGTTGCAATGGTAAGAGGTTTGTGATATCCAAATTCCAATTAATGGTAAGGTCTACCTCTGGTTTATTTAAAAACAATGTTGATTTTGCAATATATGTTTTATATTTATAAAATAATATGTTACTGTTTTGGAAAATAATTTAATAATTTTTCATTTATTTTATTTTGTAGGCACATGTGATGTTGAAGCCCGAAGATCAATGACTTTTTGTTACTTGCATGTATAGTTTTGATTTTTAGGATGATATGTTTTAGAGCAATGCTAGGAGTCCCGTATATGATTACTGTTTTGGTTTCCTGTCTCACAGTTAGTGAAAACACTAAATAGTGAAAACCTGTGAAAAAGAGAAAGAGAGAGAAAGAAGGGGAAAAAAAAGGAAGAAACAGAGAAGAAGAAGAAGAAGAAGAAGAAAACAGTGGAAAAAAAACAGTGAAAACCCATAGAAAAGAGAGAAAAAAGAGAGAAAGAATGGGAAGAAGAGAAGAAAGACAGAGAAGAAGAAGAAGAAGATGAAGAAGAAGAGGTAGACAGTGAAAAGAAAAAAAAAAGGAAAACAGTGAAAACACTAAAATAGTGAAAACAAAATTAAAAAGAGAAAATAGAGAGAAAGAAGGGGAAGAAGAGGAGGAAGACAGAGAAGAAGAAGAGCAGGTAGACAGTGGAAAGAAAAAAAAAAGGGAAAACAGTGAAAACACAAAATAATGAAAACCCAATTAAAGAGAAAGAAAGAAGGGGAAGAAGAGGAGGAAGACTGAGAAGAAGAAAAAAATGAAGAGGAAGACAATGGAAAAAAAAAAAAAAAACAAAACAAAACAGTGAAAACACAAAAGTAGTAGCAGCAAGCAAAAGAAGTAGCAGCCAGCAGCAGCAAACAGCAACCAGCAGAAGCAAAGTGACAGCAGCAGCAGCAGTAGCGGCGGCGGCAGCAAGCAGCATCGCCTTTTGTTTTATGAGCACAGTAAAGAGGAAGAAGAAGAAGAAGAAGAAGAAAGAAGAAAGAAGAAAGAAGAAAGAAGAAGAAGAAGAAGGAAGAAGAAATGCAGTGGAGAGAGGAGAGACACCTCATGCAGGGTGCCAACAAATGCACTGCACTGGACATTTCTTTTTTTTTTTTTTATTCTTCAGTCTTCCATCAGGTGTCACGTGAGACGGGAAAAAAAACGGGGAGGGGGACAGTATCTCAATCATTTTCCTATGTTTTATACATACAAATCAATGACTTTTTGTTACATTTAGGATATTTTGCTTTTTATGATGATGTGTTTCACATATATAATTATACATTACCTTTTGGATGAATATTTTACCTTAATGAATTGAATTTGAGATTATGTTTTAATATTTAGCGGTCAATTTTTTATCCTGTTGTTTTATATATATACTTGTAAGTTCATAGAAAACAAGTGCATAAATGAAAACCCATAAAAAAATTGAAATATTTATATAATTTTTTTAATAAAATCTTATAGCCGCGAAAATAAATTGCCACTAAAACCCATAAATATATGTATATGTATACACACTTTA
>JAESVK010059648.1:0-29747 GCA_017140935.1 Hamamelis virginiana | reverse complement strand
ATGACAGTTTTTTTCCAGTTTTTTTCAAAGTCAGTTTTCTCAGAAACCAACCGTCGGATCACTGTGATTTTTGCTGACAAACACTGTATGAATATGAAATCCAACAGTCGAAATGTGAAACCGTGAGCTGCATCACCCCCTAAATGGGGGTGACCGGACTTAACAAAAGTCAGGCCGACCTGACCATATCATCTCTGTATGTATATATATATATATATATATATATGAAAAATTCCATTCGTACTCCATTTTTGTTCTCCTTCTTTGTTCTTCTTGTTCTCCTTATTTGTTCTTCTTGGTACATCTGACCAACTTAGAATAGCTACTTCAAGAAACTACTTATCATGAATATAAAAAATTACATTGTCCGATAATCGGTTTTTGCAATTTTGAAAAAAATTGTAATGAAAAAAATATGACAAACCGTCACAGTCTATTTTTTGAAAATTTGACTGTTGGATCAATGTGATTTTTGCATTCGTGATACATATAAGTGGAGCATCAACTTTAACAGTTAGTTTTTCGAAATAGATGTTCCAAGTTGATCAGACACACTAAGAGGATAGAGAGAGAGAGGACATAAAGGAAGGACGAATAGAATTTTCATATATATATATATATATAGGCAGGTTACAGTGAGCGACTCGCTCAAAGAGCGACCTCACCAATCCCCACCTAAAGTGCATCAAACGGCCTTTCTTTAGCTTACGGAAAGCACTCCCAACAATCTTCTGCGCTTTGTCAGCGACGCGCGTGGTGTGGCTAATAATCCAACTGCTGCTTCTATTTAGTGGCT
Organism: Hamamelis virginiana; assembly: GCA_017140935.1. Lineage (NCBI taxonomy): Eukaryota > Viridiplantae > Streptophyta > Magnoliopsida > Saxifragales > Hamamelidaceae > Hamamelis > Hamamelis virginiana. The sequence continues at coordinate 28,951 of JAESVK010059648.1, read as the reverse complement.
GGCACTTCACATAATAAGGAACCAACCGCAGTGTCAATGGTTGTGGCTGGCCCCATTTTTTTATATAATCAATTTTTAAACCAATTTTTTTCCAACACCTGTCACATTTCACTTTTTAGAATAGATAAATATAAAAACCAAAAACCTATCACCAGCAGTTTATATATCTAGTAGTGGCTGCCCAATTTGGAACCAACCGCAGTCCTTCAACTAGTGGCTGGCCCATCTTTTAAAAAAATCATTTTTTCAAACCAACATTTTTTTCCCACCATGAAGGACATCTTCAGGATTCATTCCAAGAAACTTAGCTTAGCTTTAGTCTTCATTTTCTATTTTCTTTCTTGTATTTCTTTTTTTCTTTCAAGTAGTTTCTAATACTTAGTTAATTTAATTTCAGTTTTAATATAATTTAGTTATCTAATTTCTCCTGTAATAGAACAATTTTATTTTTATTTTCAGTTTATGCAATTTATAGTAGAATTTTCAAGTTAAGTTAAATTTCTTAAGTTTATTTTTCTTTAAATATGTTTAATTACAATTACATGAGTAACTAAATTCCATGATTAGCAATGCCGGAACCAAATTGGAAGGGCATGTCCCCCCTGAATTTTTTTAAATTTTATATACATAGGGATGCTATTATAAGTTATACCTTACGTAAAGCTTTAAGAGGTGTCCTCAATAGGGCCAAATGTAGTGCATATTTTGAAAAACTGACCGTTAGATTAGATGAATTGCTTGTCAATTTCATGTTCACCAAAAATCAAAACGATCCAATGGTTGGTTTCTAACAAATGTCACAATGAAAAATTATTACATTTAATTTGTTCTTCATAATATCGTCATTTTTCCATGGGCAGCTTTTCATAAATTGACCGTTTGATCACTGCGATTTATTGTGAAAATGAAATTGATAAGCAGTAATAAAATATATGACCTCAAAATAATTTATTTTGAACTATGGCCCACAAACTTTAACAGACTCTTATTGATTATACTGCATTTTGATGGAAATACTATTTAACATTCCAAATCCATGGGGTTTAGGGTTTAGGGTTTAAGGTTATTATTTGTAATGAATATGGGTATTCTAAAAGATGTCCTTCATGGTGGGAAAAAAATGTTGGTTTAAAAAAATTGATTTTTAAAAAAAATGGGCCAGCCACTGGTTGAAGAACTGCGGTTGGTTCCAAATTGGACAGCCGCTAATAGATATATAAACGACTGGTGATGGATTCTTATATTTGTCTAGTGAAATGACACGTGGTGGGAAAAAAATGTTGGTTTAAAAAAATTGATTTTTTTTTAAAAATGAGCCAGCCACTGGTTGAAGGACTGCGGTTGGTTCCAAATAAGGTAGCCACTAATAGATATATAAGTGGCTGGTGATGGTTCTTATATTTATCTATTCTAAAAAGTGAAATGTTACAGGTGTTGGAAAAAAATTGATTTAAAAATTGATTATATAAAAAAATGGAGCCAGCCACAACCATTGACAAAGCGATGGGTTCCTTATTTTGTGAAGTGACAACCACTACATAGAAGCAGTGATTGGATTATTAGCCACACCACGCGCGTTGCTGACAAAGCGTAGAGGGTTGTCGGGAGTGCTTTCCGTACGCTAAAGAAGGGCCGTTTGATGCACTTCATGTGGTGATTGTGAGGTCGTTCTTTGAGCAAGTCGCTCACTATAATTAGCCTATATATATATATATATATATATATATATATATGTTTGTCCATGTTACGTTTTGTTATATCAAGATCTATTTTTTAAATCTCCATGGTGTACATTTCAGATTCCATATTAATATATGGGGCAGGTTCTCCTTACATCTTATTTTACATCTATATGTACACTCCATTTTCTAAATACCAATCTTGATGGAATGTTTTGAGAAACTAACAGTTGGATAAGATTTATATCCCATGAATATCATTTATGCCAAAAATCACGGTGATCCAACGGTTGGTTTCTGAAAAATGTTACTCTGAAAAATTATTATAATTAGAAATATCACAGTTTTTTATAGTGAGATTTCTTAAAATTTGGCCGTTGGATCAATATGATTTTTGGCATAAATGACATACATGAAAAATATATCTTATCCAACGGTCAATTTTTTAAAATGTAAAATGTAAAAAACATCAAAAAGAGATGTGAATCCGATTAAGAAACAGGTACAACTTCCACTTTGTAAAATCATTTTACTAAAATGTATAAAAGTTAAAATGAGCTTAAATATAGATTATTGAAACGAACCCCACATCTTTTTAATTTTTTAATTTTTTTATTTTGTTTAGAGGGTTTGAATTTAAAAGTTGTGGTTTAACTGGGATATGGAGAAGTAGGAGAAATCGGATAATTATCTGGAAGAGATGTTTGCAAGAACTCCGGCAACTCGTCGAACAATATGGTGCTCAGAACTAAAACTCAATTGTAAATATCTCAAAAAAAAACAAAAACAAAAACAAAAACACTAATAGCCAAAAGCTGTCACAATTTTTACAGTAATATTAACCGATCAATAGATTATTGTTATTTTTGACATGCATAAATATAATACCTAATCCAACAGTTAATTTTGTACTAGCTGACTGGATCCACTACAAAAAAAAAAAATGATCAATTACAACGGAATTTTCCGTTGCAATTAGGCAAATTTCCCGTTGCAAAAAGATTCTTGCAACGGAAATAACCTTCGCAATGCCGTCACTATTGCTATAGTCGCAAAGAAAATGACCGTTGCGATGGCTTTTTCCGTTGCAAAAAAAGTATAGCAACGGTCATCCCCGTCGCAAGGAAGAAGCTGGACCTTCGGTGTTTTATACGGTTTTTTGCAATGGAAAATGCCGTTGCAAGTGTGTTGCAAGGGAATTTGCCGTTGCAAGATGAAAAATAGGTAAAAAAAAATATTGAAGAAGCCATCAATATCTTCATTATAACTCAAATAACAGTTAGCAAATATAATTTGAGCCAAAGTTTTATGAGCCAAACAACCTCAGCAGTAGCATGGGCAGCAGCAATTGATTTCTTGATTACATAAATAATCAACATTAAAAGAGTAACTAAAAAGAATAGCTTAAATTGAGAAATGTACATAAGGTGATGGCTTCTATTTCCTTCACAACCCGGGATCAAAGTAATGTGATGTTGAATTCAACCAAACCAAACACCATTTTTAAATGAATGACAAAAGAATTTTGGCCGACAGTAGAGAGAAATCACAAAGATGACACAGATGCTGCTTAGTATAGCCTTATTAATTCTAGTTTGAATTGAGCTTCGACAGATTGGGCATAACTCAAGGTCTTGTCCACACTCGCAACACGTCTGCCCAAAAGAGAGAAAATATAAAGGGAAATTCTATATTGTAAATCTCTCGCCTTCCATTGATATCATCCAAAAAAAAAAAAACCAAAGAAAGAAAGAAAAAATTGAGTGGATTTTTTACCTGGTGCCCACAACCAAAGGCCATGTCCTTCGAATTACTAAGGCAAATGGGGAAAAGCTGTCCAAATCCATTGAAAATAGTTATGTCAACACTTTGCACAACACTCTAGATCATAATAACTGTAATAACAATGACTATAATATTAGCAGCTGCAATAATAGTAGTAGAAGAAGAAATTTAAACCCCCCTTCCCCCCCCAAAAAAAAATATTATATCCCACAATTACCTATAAGCTTCATGCTAAAGTAGCTAAAGTAAGCATATGCTATTATGCTGATAGGATCATTTCTATATATAAAGGATTGAACGATCCAGCCAATGAGGCAGTAGGAAGTAGACAATGGAACATCCCAATGCAAGCCAACGCCTAAACCATGCCGCTTCAATATTACTTGGAGGCTTGGGTCATATACTGCTTAGGTATGACATTCAGAGGAAGCACATCACTTACAAAAATTAGGGTAAGACAAGAAAGAACCAACCTCTGATAAAATATAATCCTAAATGCAAGAGCTGTTATTGTTTCAGTCCCCTGTAAATGCTTTTGTAAGTTATTAATTGGTCATTCCATTCAACTTCGACTTTGCTTATTGGTAACACTTTTTTAAAACTTTGTTATAATATGAAATAAAGGCCTAAATTTATTTATTAATAAAACAAGTTGACTCCCAATAGAGCACCTAAAGACTTGGCATCTAAGCATTGCCTAGGTGCAGGATCTATCACAAATATGAATGTTATTAGTAGATATATCCATACCTACAGTGGTTCTTTGAACCATTATAGTTTGAATAGACCCATATGGATGATACTTCATCAATTTAATCATCAACATAGTTAATTCTTTCTCGTATTAAGCACGTGCAGGGAATTATCATCAATTTAATCATCGACATAGTTTAGTTCTTTCTCGTATTAAGCACGTGCATGGAATTAGTCATCAACTGAAATTCATCTCAAAAGGAAATTGGACAAGCAAATAGAAGAAAAGTTTCATAGAAGGTGAATATTCATGAATCACATCCAATATTTTCGTGAAGTTCAATTGGAACACTATTAAGCACAAGTTATTAAGATGACCATGTAAAATCAAGTTAGTCAAATGTTCAAGTTCAGGTAAAACAAAAGGCAAATAAATAATAAAATAAAATAAAAGAGGATTCAATGTTAATCAAACTATTAGATCCAGTGTTAAAATCTATGGATCCATGCTAAGCTCTTGAGAGACCTTCTTGATGATGCAAGCAACAAATTCCCATGATTTCGAATAATATTAAACTAAACTGAGAATACCTCAACTTCATCCTGGAAAGGATTAAAAAAAAAAAAAGAAAAAAAAAAAAGAAAAAGAAAAAAGATATAAATTAATGGAGAAACAGAAGAGAACCCTTAACACTTAACAGCCCACATAACATTGAATTGCTAATTCACATCAGTCCAACAAATCCACCAATATAGAATTGAATCTTGATATTTTTAACCCAACAAATCCAACAATATGAATTTACAGCAACTATTTTTAATTTCATATGATATTTTCCTAAAAAAAATAATTACACAATGTCACTAAAAAATTGAATCTTGAAGTATGTTTCTCAGTATAATTAAATAAGTAAATAATCACTTTAGGGTTAGGGTTACATACCAAATTTTAAAGGCCAAAAGATGGAGAGAGGTGAGGACTGTGGTAGATGGAGAAACTCAGAAACGCCGGTGAGGGAGAAACGTCGGTGAGGCTGAGAGATGGAAAGATGCCGTTATGTCGGAGAGAAGAGATGGCGATGAGAAATGAGGACTGACGAGGCGGTGAAAGACGCCGAAGAGAAGAGATGGCGATGAGGAGAGAGAACTCACGGGTCAGTGCAAGATGCCGGAGAGAAGAGAGAGACGTCGGTGACGATGTGGTGAGGGAGATCGATCAGCGGTGAGCCGGTGAGGGCAGATCGTGAGGTGGTGTGTGGCTGAGGTGAGGTGAGGTGAGGTGAGAGAGAAAATCAGAAGAGGAAGAAGAAAATCAGGGGAGGTGAGGTGGGTGAGAGAGAGGAGTGAGATAGATATTTTTAATAAAAAAATACTGAAAAATACATAAAAGTAAACTAAAAAAAAAATAAAACTGATTTTCTAACATTGTGAGGGTTAATCCCGTCACAATGAAAACATAAAGTAAAAATAATAATAATAAATTCCGTATTCGTGCAAGATAGCAACGGGGAAAGTATTGGAAAGACTTTTTCTGTTGCGACGGCTTTTTCCGTTGCAAGAATTAAGTTCTTGCAACACCCTATCATTCCATTGCAAAATTTCGTTGCAATAGGTCCCTTTCTTGTAGTGATCATAAATATAATATCTAATCTAATAGTCAACTTTTCCAAAATATGTATTCAACAATTATTTACTAGCTGATTGGACCATTTCTATGTATGTATATATAGAGAAGTGTTCTAGTAAGCAAATACTGACTTTAACTAAAGTCAGCAAAGAACACAAGCCCTTGGATTCTCATTCACTTAATGGATGATTCATCTCAAGATTCCAATCCAAGGATTTGTGTTATTTGCTTACTTTAGCTTAAAGTCAGCAAATGCTCACTAGAACATTTTTTTTTGTATGTATATATAGAGAGAGAGAGTCCCGATCTAACTAGTCAGCATAAATATACTTATACTTATATATCTTATGTAAGCATAAAGCCCACAGATAATTGTGGGATACATATTTTGAAAAACTGAGTATTTAATTTGATATTGTACTTAAGGATGTCATGTACGTCGACAATGATTCAATGTCAGAATTTTAAAATATAGTTACGGAAAACTGTGAACACTGAAAATTGTCACAGTTTTTGTCAGTGACATTTTTTGAAAAACCAACCATATGATCACTGTGATTTTTGGCAAACATGACATGCGCAAGTATAGTATCTAATCCAACGATCAGTTTTTTAAAACATTTATCCCACAATTATTTTTGTATATCTATAATATCATCTACATGCTTTATGCCGGGTCCCTATTTAAGAATATCATATACAATAAAACCTGACGTAGTCAGTGGATTAATTGGTTGGTGCTGATATTGAATATGAGTCCTCAAGCAAAAGAAAAATAGCAAGGTGTACTAATGAAAGTAATGATGTTCCGAGCTCAGTAGTATCCTCCCAAACCTCTAACCATGTCAAGGAATTAACCACAAATTAATATGGAAAATTAATAAGGCATGTTATATATATATATATATGATGGAAAATACTAAATGAATCAAATTTTATATTACACTACAGTCACTTAAACCCTACTAAAAAAAACTTGTCAAGCCCCAAAATCTTAAAAATGGGAATACATGAACTACATTGATTTGTGATTTTATAGCACACAAAAGAACCCAATTTAAGAAATGTTAAACAGAGGAATTTACAGCTACAACCCATATACAGAAAAAAACAAAACAAAACAAAGAACTCTCTAAGAATTCTGATCCTTGTTGACTTGATCTGTGATTGGCATATCAATCGTGAAACTGCAAATCCATCACCTATCAACATATTAAACAGCCGAGGATGTTATTCTGGTACTTGTCATTATTTATTTTTTCCATTCCTAATCAATACGAGCTCTAGCTTGCTTTCCACTCCGAGGACAGAATTTTCTCGCAGTAGCTTCGGCACAATATACATTTTCAAGCCCGTCCTGAGTCTCATTATTGGAATTAAGTTAGACAGAATCCATGGCAGTGGGTCACAAGGTGCAAATGCCAATTTACATTCAATTAGTTGCATCTAGAACCAGTGACAGGTTTTCAACTTCTCTCTTCAGCTTTGGGGAGTGTTAAGGGGTTAGATCCAGCTTGACCAAGCATCCTGCTTGCTTTGGGTCTTTTTATTTTAACCATTCCACATCAGCTCCCATTAAAAATTAGTGCTTTCGTAAAGGTCAAAAGATTGACATTACCAACGTAGCACCAAGAACTTTGCATTCAAACACAACTGTACTTGAAAACTTCCTAGAGAACTTCAATCAATTCCGAGCAAGGGGAAACCTTCAATCAATGCCAACCCATTTTCTAAATGCCTGAACAAACTCAAGCCTCTTGCTTTGAGCTTCAGTTCTAACCTTTGATGCTTTTAAATTTCTGTAAAGATCCTTGTGAAACTTTAAGAACTCACTTTTATGCATCCACTTGTCAGTATACATGTTCTTCTCTTTCATATAACCAATGACCTCCATAACTCTCTCAAAGTAACCGCCTCGAAGAAAATTTAATAGCAAGAACTCAAACAAATCCCTGCTTACCACTAAATTTCTACTGTCCATATTCCCCTTAATATCCCCCCACAGGATTGAGATTTCACGATTCATTTCCAAAGAAGAATACCCATGTACCAGATTAACAAAAGTTTGCACTGTGGGTTGGATTTTCATCTTTTGCATTTTTCGGTATGTCTTCAAAGCATCCCCAATCATTTTGGCCTTGCAGAAGAAATAAATAGAAGAATTTAACTCATAAACCACAGGAGGAATAGCTTTCTCCTCCTCACTCATTTCCCAAACCAAAGACTCAGCCAAATCTGATACTCCAATCGAAGTAGATGCTTTAGCATATACTTCTGATAAATATGTGGAGACAATCATCTCATCAGACATATCCATGACTAAACCGGCCTTCCTCATTTGTTTTGACAGTGCCTTTACTACCCTAAACATCCTTCCCTTATTATATGCTGTCAAGAGTGAGATATATGTACTCAAACCCATGGGCATTCCAGCCAACTCTCTGTCATCCAAAATATCATGAGCAGTCTCTAGCCAACCCAAATGAATGCAAGCATCAATCGCATCAGAACACAAACTCGCTTCTTTCAATGAACCTAACTCCTTTTCAATGGTTATTCAAAGCCTTGACAGCTCACTAATTTTTCCACTTCTCTTGTATCCATGGATGAGCTTGGCCAGTGCCCTGTTTCTAAGGACAACTTTCCCATTTCTAAACAAAACTAGCTCTTGCTTACTTTCCACTTTCATGATTGAATCCTTTTTCAGCAGCTCAGGCACAATATGTATTTTCAAACCCATCCTGAGATTTTGAGATCCAATTGGGACTAAGCAAGGCTTCTGGAAGTCCTTCCTATCATTCTGAATAGGAAGAAACTCCCAACATCTATACATATCCAACACAAGGCTAGCAGCAGCATCAATATCATTAAACTTGAAGTGCAAGCTCAGCAAACTATTATAGAACTGTCGGTAGTGACAAACCAACAGGACCGAAATTCGATCAATATGGTCTTCAAATTTCTTTATCTCATCCCTTTGACCATTGATCTCATGAATCTGGGCGATGAGAACTATAGATTGTGCATCAGCTATGATTCCAATATGTGACATCAACTCTATAAGTTGTTGGCCTTTGAAAGATGATCCAAACCTAGCACAAGCATCAAGAACAAGATTAAAGATCAACGTATCAGGTTTTATAAGCTTTGCATGATTGGATTTGCTTGTACTTAAATGCAGGAAACAATCACAAATCTCAACCAAGAAATTGGATGCAAGATGCATCCCAATCTCTGTCTTCACCATATGCAGAACAACCAACAATAAGACATTATTGGGGGCACAGTCCCTTTCTCCCGCATCAATCTAAGGATCATGGATGCAGGAACTGGCATTTGAGCTCTTGCTAAGGACAGGGAGAGCTTGGTCAGCAAGTCCAGCTGAAGCAAATTTGATTTCTCTTTTAGAAGTAAAAAAACTAAATCGCACGCCTTTTGAAGCCAATGAGAATTTGATGAGTAGGACAATTCACTGATCAGCCTGCTCACAAGAGTACGCTCGGGAAAACCATATAACCTTTTAAAATCATGAAAAACTTCCCATGCTTCACCAACTTGATGATCATTTAAAGCATTGTCAAGCTTTTTCAACCAAACAGCATGAGAGGAACCTTCCCAACATATTCTTTCGAACTGAGTACTTGTAGAGAACTGTCGAAAAGAGGGGTTCTGATACTGTTTATGGCATACATCTGATAGGCGAAGCATGACAGAATTGTTGCTGAAGATGAATTCTCTGTCATAAATTGATCTTAGAGTAGCCTTATGAATGGTTGACACCGCACGGACTACTGATAAACTGTTCCCGATGAAGCGGGAATGTATGAGGATTTCTTTTGTTAATGATAGTGTCATTATTATTAAACCTCAAATATAGACCGGCTTGGTGATATACAGTCACCAGAGAATCCTCATACCTGGAACAGGATTTTACCTTGTCTGAGGTGAAGAATTAAGCACCAATATAGTATACATTGACGTCATACTCCCCACAATTATTCTGTAATATACTTTGCTACCAACATAGATCTTCACACAGATTTATGAAACAACTATTTCAAGAATTAAGCACCAACATAGATCTTCACACAGATTTATGAAACAACTATTTCAAGAATTCATCTGAATAAGGCACAAGGTATTATTAATAGAAGCATATGATATAGAATGTCTAGCCAATAAGCACAATTAAATCACAACAAAACCTGAGAACAAATATGAAAAATATGAGTATGACGATTTTAAATTTATACCAAACACAAAAAACACATCTGTTCCAAATAATTGCTGTCCATATTTATAAAAATAATTTGCAACAAAGCTCCTTCTATAATCTGTACATATTTAAGGTTTCCAAAGCTCATATCTAGATCAAAGAAGTCATCACATATATATTTCGATATTTGGCTGATAATTACTACTAGCTAGCTAAATTTGGATGCAGATCAATTCAGATGGAGAATATTTGGTCAAAAGATTGAGCATTCTACCAAAATTAAGAGCTCTGGTAAAAGAAATTGGAAAAATTCGGGAAGTCACGCACAATTGGATTAATAAATATGGACATTCTACTAAAATTTGATAAAATTCTACCCAAACCTAGAAAAAAATATTTTTTAAAAATAGATTTGTCCAAAGTCGCAAAGATTTGGAATTGCCACTAAAACCATGATTCACTGTGAAGGAGCAAAGCTCTAGAATTTCATCACAGCATCATCACGATGTCAGCAAGTTTCAATCATCATGTAAGTTTTTCATATTTTCTAAAACCAGGTTAACATAATAACGCAAGATTTCAATATCCAGTTTTGCTTTCTTTTCCTTGTTTTCTCAGAAACCAAACAGAGGGTGAAAGAATGAGAGAGAGTAAAAGAAAATGTTCAAGGACTTTCCTTTACGAAAGTAAAATAGAAATACAGAGAATTGAACTAAAGATTTGGATGAAAACAAGAAGCTTACCTAATAAAATGATTCAGATCAGAATGCTTCATCCTCATCTCATCATCAAAATGAAGAAAGGAGAAAGTGATGCTTTGTTTGGCAGGCAAGAAACATCTACGCAGTGTGAAGAGTGGTGTTTCATAGGGGCCTCCTGTTTGGTAATCTCAAGATTTGGACCAGATAGGTTGTAAACCAAGTAAAGGAACTAGTTCATAACTTCATTTCAAAAGTAAATTAAAACTGAACTGGTTTCATTCTATATCCAAAATATCTCAAGATCAATGATATCAAACAACCAAAATAGCAACTCCAGGCTTCCAAGGCAGCAAAGATAGAGAGCATATCACTTACATTTAAATATTGAGAAAAAATAGGACCATGATGCCATTTTTGTTCATGAGGAATGGGCCATTGGGCGTATTAGATTGCAGGGGAAAAAGGTCCACAAATCTCAAATTCCTAACAAATCAAGAACTTTTTTATTTCAAAATGAAATTAAAAAACAAAATCCTAACTTCCAAAGCATCATCATAAAATAAATAAATAAAAATTCACATTGATATTTTCTGCATCGAAACCCTAACCTTGCAAATCTCCTACTCCAATTAAAAAAAAAATGCTTAAATTCAAAACACTTTGCACTCCTGTAATATCAATTTATGGTAGATGTATCAATGTATCACAATTGATATTGAAGTTGTGACTTGCAAGATTCGAATGAAATTGTAATTTTACAATTAGCACAATTTTGGGACTTATCAAAGAGATTTCGGGAGCACAAAATTGTTTCTTTTATATGAAATTAATTTATGGAGATTAAATGGAGCATTAATGAAAATTTTCAACATATAAAAGAAAAACCAATCGCTATGTTACATAATATTCTTTTATGTCATAAATGCCAAAAATTACCCTGAAATTATTTCATGGTTTATATATTTTTCAAATTGTGTATCTCACAATGACCTATTACATTCATGTGTTAACTAAAGTAAGCCTATGATGGTAAATGAAGTTATAGCAAGCCTTTTATTTAGGCGATATGAGATAGAGAGGATTCTATTCATTTACATTCCTCTTCACTTAAGTTTCTAACTTAAAAGTTTAAGCTTATTAGTGAAAGGCTCAATACAAGTATATAAATGTATGGCAAGACTTTTGTGGGAGCCCAAATTCGCATGCCCATTTGGTTACCCGGATGAGTCCCATGAAGACCACCACGTGGCTCCTCCCCGTTCGATCCTAACTAACTCAGGACGCTTCTTCCTTTCTCAAAGGAAGTGGTGGACCCCACTACTACGTGCCAGTTATCAGAGGGTTAGCTCCAAGGGCAGCTAACCCACGTCTTGTCCAGTAGAGAGACAAGAGGTCTCTTCGCCCACGTCCTTTGCCGCCTGTGGAAATGGTCATTAATGGCATTAATGACCATTAATAAGCAAAAATATCAAGTGGAGCTGCGCAGGTCCGCAGAAGACCAATTTAACAGCTGGAAGCTGTATCTAGAAGGCAGCCAGGAGCAATGATGCTCCCATGAGCGTTGGAGAAACAGCAGAACATTCACTCTCCCCTGTCTTTAGTCCAGGTCTCCACTAACCGACCTGAGGAGCATTTAATATAAAGGGAACCGCCCCCATCAACAAAGGACGATGGGACTTTCTTCAGATCAGGGGAGGCTTCAGCCCACCAGGGCGGCGGACCTAATCCCGAGGTAAGAAACCTCCTCTTCTTGGTATATATATCAAGAAGAGGGGAAGAGGAGGGAGAGTTCAGAACACCGGTAACAAGAGAATAGCTCCAATTCATCTGATCTTTGTCAATTCAGTTCTGATTTTAAATATCCCAACTAACTAGATCGTCGGAGGGTTTTTGGCAGGCCCCACAGCAGGGTATCCTTAGCTCCCCAACGTGCAGACCAGCTCCACCAAAGGAAAGCAGCTCCTCGAGGCCCCTACCATACTTCACAAGCTAGATACAGCTCAACATTGGCGCCGTCTGTGGGAAGGCCTCTTCCTTAGAGGGCAACACTACTTTTTCTTGGTGACTAATGGTTATCACACGCTCGACTAGCAACCACCAAGACACCGTCATGGAAGGACTAATGAAAGACATACAGGATCAATTACAACACATGAAGGATCAGATGGCAAAACAACAAAAAGACTACACTGTCCGACTAAAGCGGTTAGAAGATGAAAACCAAGAATTCCGGGCACAGCATCAGGCTCCTACCGGTAGCACCCATTCACGAGCAGAGCAATCTGCTATGAACGACCTCCCAGCGGAGAATAAACAGGAGCCGGCAACTCTGCCACCCCTCGACCCTACTCAACAGCTCAGCGTAGAGATGCAGGGGATCTTTGACAAAAAGATTGCTGAATTGTCATCGCAACTCGACAATATAAGGGGAGGGACAGCAGAACATCAAACTCGTCGCACCATGCGCAATCTTGTACACACCCCCTTCTCATCAGCAATCATGTCCGCGGAGCTCCCACGCAAATTTATCCCGCCAAAATTCACGATGTATGAAGGCTCCGCAGATCCGGAAGAACATATGTATCATTACCGCCAGATGATGGCCCTCGAAGAAGGCAATGAATCCCTCATGTGTCGCATGTTCCCTTCCAGCCTTCAGGGCCAAGCTTTAGTTTGGTTTCATCGTTTGAAGTCCAACTCTATAAACAATTTCGCGGAACTCTGCACAGCCTTCCTCTCTCAGTACACTTGTAGTCGCAAGCGGAAAAAAGATGAAGACTATCTTTTCAATCTCCGGAAAGCTGATGACGAATCCCTCAGGGACTACATCCATCGATTTCGAATAGAATCTCTCCAAATAGAGGACTGCGACGATCGAATGGCCACCATTGCTTTCCGCAAGGGGTTAACGATATCTAGCCCCCTTTACCACTCTTTGACTAAAAATAGGCCCAACTCCATGAGTGACCTACTCCTGCGGGCTGATAAGTACGTGAAACTGGAGGAAGAGATGGCTACCGCAGCTCCCAAAGTCGCTACCCTGACTCAGCCAGCTCCTCATAATAAGGGAAAACCATCTAAAGCTCCCGAAGCAAAAGAAAAGCCCGATCCTAAAAAACCCAGAACTGGTGGCGCGCCCAATCAGCAAGATGACCTCACTCCCCTCAATCAGCCCCTCCATAAAATCCTACAGGATATAAAGACGGAACGATATGTTAAATGGCCCCTCCCCATGCGCGGCGACCCTGCCCTTCGGGATCAAAGCAAATACTGCTCCTTCCACAAAGATAAAGGCCACAACACGGACGACTGCAAATCACTCAAAAAAGAACTTGAGTTCCTCGTTCAAAAAGGCGTTCTCGACAAATACCTTGTCACTCCCATCCGCCGAGACCCCCCACAAGCTCCGCCACCTTCTGCTCCCCCAGCACCCATGGCGTTAATAACTGCAATTCACGGTGGAAAGCCATGTACCAAGTCCGCTGCGCGAGCATCCTTCAAAAAAGCCGCCCACAAATAGCATATCATGCAAATCTCTCTTGGCGTTTGCAGCGGAGCTCTGGCTCCCACAGGTGGCACTATATCCTTCTCGGAAAGCGAAACCAACCACCTGGACAACCCACACGATGATGCTCTAGTCCTCTCCCTCAACGTTGCTAACTGTGTCATTCAAAGGATCTTGATTGATGACGGTAGTTCCACTAACAACATCTTCAGAGACGTCATTAGCCGACTCGACTTACCGAAAGAGAGTGTGATCTCAGATTCCACTCCCCTCGTCGGATTCGACGGCCAAACTACCTTTGCCATAGGACGACTTGTCTTACCCGTTTCTGCCAGACCTGTTACCATTCTTACAGACTTTGTAGTCGTCCAGACTCCGTCACCTTACAACATCATACTTGGCCGACCTTGGATCCACAAAATGAAGGCGATACCCTCCACTTATCATCAAAAACTCGAGTTCCCCACCCCTAGCGGGGTAATGGAAATCCAAGGCGACCAAGCTGCTGCCAAATGGTGTTATTCAATGGCCATTTACCCTTCCACCATCCCATAGCAATCACAGAACCCTAGTTCCACTGTGCACACCCACTGTCCAGAGCCCCTTGACTGGGAAGAGATGGAGCCACACTCCGGACGAATAAAAGACGAAAAAGCAAGTACTATTGAAGAAACGGAAGTAGTCGTCCCTGATAGCTCCCAACCTGCTAACACATACCGCATTGGCACTTCCCTTACACCTGATGAAAAGGCATCACTTTTACAGTTACTGGCTGCCAACCAAGATGTCTCCGCCCGCTCTCATCTAAACATGTCTGGACTCTCCCCACACTTCATAAGCCATCAGCTCCACGTCGACCCTTCCGCTCGCCCAGTTCGCCAGAAGCAGCGACGTTTCGGCCCAGAAAAAAACCGTATCATCAATAACGAGGTCCAGCAACTCCTAGCGGCCGGAATTATCAGAGAAGTTCAGTTCCCAGAATGGATTTCCAACACTGTCGTCGTACCTAAGAAGAACGGCAAATGGAGGGTCTGTATTGATTACACCGACCTCAATCAAGCTTGCCCTAAAGACAGTTTTCCTTTACCAAAAATCGATCAACTTGTTGACGCCACAGCTGGCTTTGAGCTCCTTAGCTTCATGGACGCCTATTCAGGGTACAATCAGATCCCCATGCACCCTGATGACCAAGAAAAAATCGCATTCATCACTGAACGGGGCCTTTTCTGCTTTACAAAACTCCCTTTTGGCTTGCGAAATGCTGGAGCTTCTTACCAAAAAACGGTTACCACGATGTTTTCCGAGCAAATAGGAAAAACTATTGAAGTCTACGTTGATGACATGCTAGTCAAAAGCAAGAACCGCTCCGATCACTGTTCTGATCTCTCCAAGGCCTTCCAAGTGCTTCGCTATTATAACATGAAGCTTAATCCTGACAAATGCACTTTTGGCGTGGCATCCGGCAAATTTCTCGGCTATATTATCAGTCATCGTGGCATCGAAGCTGACCCAACCCAGATCCGAGCTCTCTTAGACCTTCCATCTCCAACCAACCCCAAAGAAATACAACGCCTCGCTGGCAAAGTCGTCGCCCTTGGCTGTTTCATAGCTCGAGCCACAGATAGATGTCGCGCATTCTTCAAGTTGTTACGAAAAGGAGATAAGTTCAAATGGAATGTGGATTGTGAGCTCGCATTCCAAGACCTGAAACGGTACTTGGCTTTCCCCCCTTTACTCTCACGGCCCGAGCCAGGGGAAGTGCTTCCAATCTATCTTGCTGTTTCTACCGCTGCAGTTAGCTCCGCCTTGGTCCGTGATACTCCGCAAGGACAGCTACCCGTTTACTACATCAGTCGGGCCTTATCTGACGCTGAAACAAGGTACAGCCCTATTGAGAAACTTGTCATTTCCCTTGTCCATGCATCTCGGCGTCTAGTCCAATACTTTCAAGCCAAGACTATTGCCGTCATGACCTCCCAGCCACTCCGAACAATCCTACGTCGTCCTGAAAATTTGGGACGTATGGTAGCTTGGGCTGTTGAGCTCGATTAGTATCATATCTTATACCGACCTCGCACAACTTTAAAAGGATAAGTTCTAGCTGATTTCCTTGTTGAGTACGAACAGCTCCCTGATAACATTCAAAACATCACGACAACTCCTATTTCTCATGTAGTGCCTTCGGACTCCAATGTCCCACCACACAGGCCCGATCTAGCAACATGGCGACTGTATGTAGATGGAGCAGTTAACGAACATGGTGCAGGAGCCGGCCTTGTCTTGATTTCCCCCTCTGGGGACATTTCTGAGAAATCTTTGAGATTTGGTTTCTCACTATCCAACAATGAAGCTGAATATGAAGCCCTCTTGGCTGGCCTCCGTTGGGCTTCCTCTTTAGGGATCCTCCTACTTCAGGTCTACAGCGATTCTAAACTGGTTATCAATCAGCTCAACGGAGATTATCAGGCACGCCACCCCAGCATGGCCCGCTACTTATCTGAAGCCCAAACACTTTCCTCCCCCTTCCAGGCTATCACCTTCTCCTTGATCAAGCGGGACGATAATACCCATGATGATGCCCTCGCTTGCATCTCTTCACATGTCGACTCCCCCCTCACACGGGCAGTCCCAATCACATACCAAGAGGCGCCTTCTCTATCTCCCCTTCCTGATCCTACCACTCCCCCTCTGAATCCTCATATTGATTGGCGCACTCCCTTCATACGTTATCTTACAGCTCAGAAGCTCCCCCCAAATCTCCACGCCGCACTCAAAATCCAACAACGTGCACGACGGTACACTATGATCGGCCCAACTCTATACCGTCGGTCCTACCTGGACCACACTTGCGTTGCCTTACCCCTGCCGAAGCTACTTATGTTCTCTCTGAAGCCCATGAAGGGATTTGCGGCAGCCACACTGGGAGCAGCTCCCTAACTCATCACTTACTAAACCTCGGCTATTACTGGCCTTCCATGAAGCGTGATGCCCAACTCTTTGTCCAGAAGTGTGACAAATGCCAACGCTTTGCCCCTTTACTTCACCAACCACCCAGCGACCTGCGCTCCGTTATTGTTCCTTGGCCATTTTCTCAGTGGGGCGTAGACATTGTCGGCCCTCTGCCAACAGCTCCTGCTCAAAAGAAATACCTGCTCGTCGCCACCGATTACTTCACCAAGTGGATTGAAGCTGAACCATATAGCCGAATTGGAGAAAATGAAGTCAAGGCATTCTTTTGGAAACATATCATCTGCCGATTCGGCATTCCCCAAGTCATCGTTACAGACAACGGCCGCCAGTTTGACAACCAGCTCATCCGTGATTTCTACAAGGAGCTCCACATTCGAGGGACTTACTCCACCCCACGATACCCCCAAGGTAATGGCCAAGCAGAGGCCTCGAACAAAACCATCCTTGACTCCCTCAAAAAATGACTTGACGAAGCTAAAGGTAAATGGGTTGATGAACTCCCAGGCGTCCTATAGGCCTACCAAACAACACGTCGGCGGGCCACCGGTGAAACACCCTTCGCTCTAGCTTATGGCATGGAGGCTGTTATCCCTGTCTAAATCCGAATGCCCACTCTTCGAACTGAAATGCAAAATCTAGACCATGCCTCCCTACAAGCCGAACTAGACTTCACTGACGAATCTCGGGAAACAGCACTCCAGTATCTCAACCATTATCACCAACAGCAGCAGAGCTATTACCACCTCCGTACCAAAGCTCGCTCCTTTTCTGAAGGGGACCTAGTACTCCGCAAAGTTTTTGAAAACACCCGAACCCATGCTCATGGTAAGTTAGGCCCTAACTGGGAAGGACCTTACCGCATCGCTAAGTTGGGTGCCGCTGGGTCATACCACTTAGCTTTTCTAGACGGCACCCCTTTGCCCCGGCCTTGGAATGGTTTTAATCTTAAACTTTATTACAAATAGTTCCGCTTTTGTAAAATTGCCTTTCAATATATCTAATCAACGGCCTTTTTGCATATGTACTTACGATTTCTTTTACTAACGTTTAGATTCTCGTAAAGCTCCATTATTCATTGTCTTTCTGCCATTTATCTTCCCTTGGATGAAATCACTTGCTAGCCTTATATAGGCACATAAAAATAATATAGCAGGCAATTTGGAAACTAGCTCCGTGCAGCTCCTTCACTATAGATATCAACTCCGTGCAGCCTTAACACGATCGCACACTATTTAAGCCTCCAAAAGGCTCCTATCCTTTGCTCACTAGCTACTCACTCCAGTAAAAATAGCAACTATTAAGCCGAATCAGGCATCTATTTTGCTCACTTGGAGCACCACCTCATTGCCAGGTTCACGGCAACAGCTCAAGGGGAGTATTTTCCATTTTACTCCCCAGCAGCTCCTCCTAAACAGTAAGCAACTATTAAACCGAATCAGACATCTATTTTGCTCACTCGGAGATCTCCTCATTGCTAGGATCACGGCAAAAGCTCGCCGGGGGCATCTTCCACGACTCCTAACATGCCCCCTAACAGCTCCTCTTGTACAGACCGCAACTATTAAGCCGCATTAGGCATCTATTTTGCTATCTAGGAGCTCCCTACACTGGCGGGTTCATAACTCGCTTATTGGGACTCTCTTCCACACTAACTCCCAAAACAGCCTACAGGCCCCGGAGCTCCCCTCGCCAGCTCAGTTTCAACGGCAACACCCCACCGGGGGCATTCCCAACCAGGGGCATTCCCAACCAGGGGCATTCCCCCCACTTCACGGTCCATTTTTTGTTTATATTTTCTCTCCTCTCCCTACTACTATCATAACCCTCACGACGCCTCGCCTCGCAAGTGCTAAGCCAGGGGGGCAACATGGGAGGAACAGGGAGAGCAAACAACACAAAACCACAAACAAGCAAAAAGGTGCCATTTCATTCCAAGATATCTCATATTTCCATACAAAAAGAGAGGGAAGACGTTCCATATATTTTGAAACAAAAAATAACTAAAAAGAAGCAAAAAACAGGAGGCAAATCTTAAGGGAGTTTCTCAGAAGACCTTGCTGCAGTCTCTTCCACTGGACTTCCTTCCGAAAGTACTACAGCTGCCACAACCACACTTTCGGATGGCCCGCCAGCAACCACAGCCTCGGGAACCTCACCCTCAACATCCTTCCCAGCTCCTTCAACCTCACCAACAACTGAAGTCTCGCCAGGGACAGAAACCTTCTCAGAAACAGGAGCGGGGGCATCCTCCCTATATTCAGGATCAACCTCTGGAAGTGTTGGGGTAGCCGGTTGACTAGCTCCCTGACCTTCACGACCCTCTGCAAGGCCTAAGGCGTACGCCTCATCATACGCTTCCCGAACAAACCCCTCCAGCTGGACTTGAAGCTTGTCTCGCAGGGAAACCAGTTCCTTCTTCTTCTCTTGATTCATACGAAGGACAAGGTTCTCCTTCTTTCCTCTCTCTCCCTCCAGAGTCTTTTGGAGCTCTTCAATCAGTTCATTCTTCACAAGGAGCTCCTCTTTGAGGGGGAGCATGGTTCCCTTCACTCTCTCCAATTCAATCTTTGCTGTCATGGCCGTACTTTGAGCCTCTTGGTACTTCTTCGAATTATTCACCACCAGCTCGAATAGGCTCCGATTCTTCTCATCCAAGATTACCAAATCCTCATCTTTCTGCTCTAGCCTCCTCCCTAGCTCAGACACTTTCAGTAAGGTCTGCAAGCCAAAAAAAACCTTATCAGGAAGAAAGACAGAATCTCAAAAGGAACAAAATAGGAAAAAGAACTCACCAGAACGACGGAAGTACTAAAAGAATTGATCAAATTACAGCTTGCAATGTCCTTTAGCTCTTGGGCGTCCCTTGGGGGCACAATACCCCGAACAATGGCTGAACACACTTGGCTATCCCAAAGAGCTGAGTCATCCTCTGTGACAGCTCCCCTTTTGGTGACAAAAGAAGGTTTCCAGAGCCCTGGAGCAGAAGATCGGGTTGCAGTACTTGAGGGATCTCCCCGTTGAAAAGAAGACCTTTCAGCAGGGGGCACGCTGGGGGCAACTACCCTCTGCACAGGGAAATCCCGGGCACGGGTGACTCCCCTAGAGGACCTCTCTTCGGCACAGAAATTTTGGGCTTGCTAGAAATAAACTTCTTGGCCAGGCCGCCACGGCTGGCTTCAACAATCTTCTGTTTCTTTAAAGAAGGAGGAGCTGCTGCGGGAGTCGCGCGGGGACGTCTCAGCCTCAAATGCATAGGCAAATCGGGCTTAGTCAGAACCAGCTCCTCTGACGTGGAGCTCATTCCAGGAACAGGGGCCGGGGTGGAAGAAATAATTTCCATTTCCTCCTTGTCACTCCCTTCCTCCTCCTCAACCTCTTTGCCCTTCAAAGGAGTGGACGAAGGTGGGGCCGGCTCAGCAAGAGTAACGGCCGGGATGGGGATGGACCTAGATACGCCAGAAAGCTTCCAATCACTGAGATAAGCTTCCAGCAGGTGCTCCCAGTCACGACGGTTATACTTTAAGGCCTTGTGCACTCCAGCCAGCTGAGAGCTGGTAAGATCATACCTACTCCTTGCCTCCTTGTCTGAAAATCACAAGGGATCGTCTCAACATGAACAAGATGAGAGAAAGAAGGAACACATATATATGAAAAATAACTGGTGTTTACTATTTACCTGGAGCCCCCCATCTTCTGGGGACCTAATGAAGACGCTCCGCGTCAGGTAAGGATCCAAACTCCCATTCGCCGGAGAAAGCCAGGTACACCTTATCCCATTCCCTCTCGTGAGAAGGAATGCCATGGACCAAAGCCCAGTCAGGGCGGGACGACAAGTAAAAGACATCTTTGCTACTAGCCTTCTTAAAGGAGTAGCAATGGAGGATTTCCAATAAATCCAGGTTCACCCCGGCTAACTTGTTCAGCGCCAAAATAGAGCATAAAATCCTGTAGAAATTAGGGTTTGTCTGGGTAGGAGCCACACGAAAGTGTGCAAGAACCCTACGAATCAATGAAGGAAACGGAACTCGCAAACCAGCAGCAAAATAAGAATGGCACAAAAGGATGAAATCTGGCGCCCCCAATCTCATTGTCACCATATCTTCTTCCGACGCCTCCCAAACAGTGACATTCTCTGGAATATCATAGTCACGGCGAAACTCTTCAACTGTGAAACCGGAAGCCATCGCTGAGAAAACTTCGCAGATAAAAGCAAAAACGGGGAGGTAACTACCCTTGAAAGAGAAGAACTGTCAGAAAAAGTGGGGAAGGGGCGATATTTAAAGGCTCCGGCTTTTCCTATTCCCCCCCTCCACTCCGTTTGAGCGGGAAAAGGAAAAGGGGGGCAATGTGGGAGCCCAAATTCGCATGCCCATTTGGTTACCCGGACAAGTCCCACGAAGACCACCACGTGGCTCCTCCCCGTTCGATCCTAACTAACTCAGGACGCTTCTTCCTTTCTCAAAGGAAGTGGTGGACCCCACTACTACATGCCGGTTATCAGAGGGTTAGCTCCAAGGGCGGCTAACCCACATCTTGTCCAGTAGAGAGACAAGAGGTCTCTTCGCCCACGTCCTTTGCCGCCTATGAAAATGGTCATTAATGACATTAATGACCATTAATAAGCAAGAATATCAGGTAGAGCTGCGCAGGTCCGCAGAAGACCAATTTAACAGCTGGAAGCTGTATCTAGAAGGCAGCCAGGAGCAATGATGCTCCCATTAGCGTTGGAGAAACAGCAGAACATTCACTCTCCCCTGTCTTTAGTCCAGGTCTCCACTAACCGACCTGAGGAACATTTAATATAAAGGGAACCGCCCCCATCAACAAAGGACGATGGGACCTTCTTCAGATCAGGGGAGGCTTCAGCCCACCAGGGCGGCGGACCTAATCTCGAGGTAAGAAACCTCCTCTTCTTGGTATATATATCAAGAAGAGGGGAAAATGAGGGAGAGTTCAGAACACCGGTAACAAGAGAATAGCTCCAATTCATCTGATCTTTGTCAATTCAGTTCTGATTTTAAATATCCCAACTAACTAGATCGTCGGAGGGTTTTTGGCAGGCCCCACACCGGGGTATCCTTAGCTCCCCAACGTGCAGACCAGCTCCACCAAAGGAAGGCAGCTCCTCGAGGCCCCTACCATACTTCACAAGCTAGATACAGCTCAACAACTTTTATTTAGGCGATGTAATTTATGGCAAGACTTTTATTTAGGCGATGTAAGATAGATTAGATTCTATTCTTCTACAGGTGCACCTGATACTTGCATCAAGTGACCTCTGTTAGAACCAATAGCAAAATATATTTTTAAAAACTGATAGTTGGATTAAATATCCCTCTCATGTATGTCATGCTTGTTAAAAATCAAAGCGACCCAATGATGATGAATTTCTGAAATAGCCGCCGTAAAAAAAATGATAATATTTTAAAGAACAGAAGAGACAACTTTTTAACATATTTCAAAAACCGATATATGTTTCGGACTTTTTGAATCACATTGAGTTGATCTCTTCAAATGCTGGATTGAACTCCCGTGAGTAAAAATTCATTGATTTGTTTTCCTTGATTTGGTTTCCATGGATATATTTGATGGCTATTTGTTTGTGGATTTATTGTTCATGTTGCTATTTTGATATAATTTCATTTGTGAGATTTTTTTTTTTTTTTTTGGCTGCCAAACACAATCTTTAGGAGTATTTTGTCATTTTGGAAGTTTGAGGTTAATTGGAGTGGTGGGAAAGCTGATGTGGTTCAAATGGCAACTGCCATTCTAGGTGCTAAATTTGGCAGCCCAAAGCCAAAATTTGGCATGAACAATAGCTTCTCATTGGAGCTGCTAATTTGGGTGCCAAAGCCAAATTTTGGCTTTGACAACTCAAATGGCACCCCCATTGGAGATGCTCTTAACAGTTGTAAGGTTTCTTTGAGGAAAACAGTGTCTTTTATTGTTTATTAGGGTGTTGAAGGTAATTGGTATGACAAAATTTCTTGCCAATCTACAATCAAATTTATCCCTTAAATTTACATAATTATCCCTCAAATTCCTTGCCAATCTACAATCGAAGGGGTACCCAACGGTCATTTAAGATAAGGGAACGACTTTCTTCGCATCACATTGCATAACCTGCATAAAGTGTTTTTTTTTTTTTTTTTTAATGTGCTTACAAAATTAACCCTTGAATTCCTAGAGAATATGCAATCAAATGGGTTAGCAGTTGTCTTTTAAATTTAGGGCCCGATTGGACGCTGGAATTAGAGGCGGAATTGGTTCTCGGAAACGGAATTGGGCTTCTCATTTCTGATTCCGCTGTTTGGAGCTCACCGAACTTGGATTTCTAAATTCCAAACATGATTCCGATGGAATTAAAAGCCCGCTTAAAATGACACCCCCAATTCTTTGGGGAAGGGGGTCTGAATTGAAAATTAGAGAATGGAATTGAGGGTTTTCCTCCAACGCGCAACATCTCAAATTCCTACCCTCCCATTTCTCTTTCCTGCTACCTCCTCCCATCTTTTTTTTTTTGCTTCGCTCTCACCCATAGCTTGGTCAACCTTGAAGAAGAAGATGACAACCGAGATGACCAAAGCTCCAACTTCGGCAGCCATTGCTGTAGAAGATGCAAATGCTTGAAGTTGTCATCAGCTAAATTTTTTTTGAAAACAGAAAAACCAGTGCTCCGACGGTCCTTCAAACCATCAGCCATTTTCCAACCAACCAAATGCTCAAATATACAACAAAAGAGATACAACAAATACTCAAGTTATCCTTTCATTTTCTCGGCAACCAAACAGGGGCTTCGTGTGTGTATTCAGTATAGCTGATCACTGTGGCCAAATCAAAGAGAGATAGAGCTAGCTTATGAAATCCATGGCTGAAACTGAAGAAAATGAGAGAGGGTCTGGTGGTGGGTATATTAGAGAGAGAGAGAGGGGGTGGAGGGAGTATGGTGCGTGTGAGAGACAGAGAGAGAGAAGGAGAAGGGAGCCTGTGGGTGAGAGAGAGATTGAGAGAGGTAGTGGAATGAATGAAAAGATCTGTGTATTTGTGTGGGTATATGTCTGAAAAGATCTGGTATATGTGTTCCCGGTGTAAATGTTGCGGTCTTGAGACCTCTGGTGTAAGGTCTTGATGCGCGGGCGTGCCAGGGCTCGGAAAGCCCAAAGACCGTGTAAACACGACCTCTAGCACCTTCTAGGCCGAGAATCCAAGAAAGGTCTTAGATGCCTAGTCGGTCACTTTAAAATTAAAATGGGAATCAGGCGATTGACGAAAATCAGAGGTTAATCCTCTTGGGTTCTAGTGTTAACGAATCTAAAAGACTGAGAAATAATGACGGAATTAAAGAAAACAGATTAGAAATAAAAAGATGCATTGACTGAAGTTAAACTAAATGGAATTGAAATGACAAAAGAAATATTACATTGATGAACTAGACGGGAAATGAACTCCATTGCTAATTGAAATAAAGCTTAGACTTATGAAATTAGAAATCAAAGGATGCAGTTACAAACTAACCGAACAAGCTAATGAACTGCTACTGAGGTGATTGATGAACTACTGCAAACGAAAAACTGTTGCTGCTGTAAATGATGAACTGCTACTACTGTAAATGATGAACTGCTATGAACGCTGCTACTGGAGAACTAATGAAAAGAAGTTTGCCATGGGCTGTTGGATTAACGTTGTGTGTTTTTTCTTGCTGCTGCTGCTCTATATTTATAGCAGTGTGGGCTGTTAACTGCCGTTGCCCATTCCTCCACTTCCTTGTTTGATGGCCCATGATCCATTATATCCATTTCCAAAAACTGCTCATGTCCACTTCCAGAAACTGACTAACCGTTTTATGCTTCTCATCAAGCTGCCACGTGGATAAATCTCCCCATATTCTAACAGCTTACATGGCATTATTCTATCCAATTTCGGTATGCCTACGTAGCACTTCTATAATGCCTACATGGCATTTTTTACAGTAAACACTTTGCCCCCCTATTTGGAGTTTGATTAAAAAATCAAATTTCAAATATGTTTAGATAAGCTTTAAAGCCTTCCTAAATTATCTCACGAAATCCCATAATATCTGCCGTTTGTTATTATCACTTTTTATGGGAAATCAAATCTTCATTAGTACCGGGGTTACCTTGATTTGACTTAAGTTGGCTGCTGTCCTCTCAACTTTTCATTTTCCTTTTCTCCCTTCGTCTTCTTCCTGTTCACCGTACCTTCAAACCATGTCTACCCATACCTCCAATCCGCCATCACCAGACTCTGAGAAGTTTTCCGATGATCTTAGAGAGCAACTTGATCCGGTGATCAACAGTCAGGTAATCTCTTCCAACATTATTGGTCTTTTCTTTAAGTGCTCTTCTATCCCTGAGCTTTTGCATTCTTATTACCCTCTATTTGTAAATGAAAGTTTGCTCTTAGAATCCAAAGGTCTAAACTGGCCTGAATGGGGAAAAACCCAAAGAACTTGGCCAAAACCTAGTTCTGATTGGAAAACCTGGGTCGATAAACTTGAACCCCAGTTTGGACCTCTTTGGAAAGACTTAGGAATTTATCACCACATCATGTTGAGTACAAACACTATTCCAATGGATAAAAACCTTTTGGCTGCTGTATCTTGTTTTTGGAGTCGGTCTCTTAATGCCTTTCTTTTCCCTTGTGGCCCCATGTCTCCCACTATACTGGATGTATGTGCGTTGACGGGCCTTTGTGAGACCCCAAAATTTTCAATAGAAAAATTTTCTTAATTATTATTATTTTATTTTATTTATTGCACACATGGAATTTTGTTATTGGCCATAGTGTGCCATGTGGACACTTTTTGAGAAAGGTGCATGAGAGTATTATGAATGCATTATAATTGAAATGCATTATTGTGTCGGCAAGTGGTGGAGTAATGCATTATAATTGAAATGCATTATTGTGTCGGCAAGTGGTGGAGTAATGCATTATAATTGAAATGCATTATTGTGTCGGCAAGTGGTGGAGTAATGCATTATAATTGAAATGGAGTGAATGATTGATTATATATATATATAGGGTGGGACCCGGGTGGGACCCACCCATTTTGGTGTTGTGTGTGTTTGTTTATATATATATAATATATAAAAAGATAAAGGGAGGATAAGAAAGACAAGCTAAAGGAGAGTGTGTCGGGAGAGAAGAGAGAAAAGAAAGGGAGAGAGAAGAAGGAAAAAGAAAGGAAAAGGAAAGAAAGAAAAGAAAGGGGGAGGGAAAGTGTCGGCAATGAGTGAGAATTGTCGGCAGAGAAGGGAAGATAAAAGGAGAGGAGAAGAGAGAAAGAAAGGGGGGGCAGTCGGAGAGGAGGAGAAGGAAAAAAAAAAATAAGAGAGAAGAAAAGAAAAGAAAGAGAAGGAGAGAAAAATGAGAAGCTAAGGGGAAGATGGAGCTGCACAAACGCAGAATACTCGGTAATTTAATTGCATAATTCCAAGCTTAGTGAGGTGAGATATTATTTCTATTTTGATTATAATTCAATTTTTGGATTGAATATGGTATGATTTAATGATGAAATAATGACTTACATATATATGATATATATATGTATGGGGATTTCAAATCTTGGATTTTTATTTTATATGAAAATGAAAAGCTGAAAGGTTGGTACTATTTTTCCTATCAACTATATCAACTCAGGATCATGTGTACCAAATTTGGGAATTTTCCGATGAGTAGATTAATTTCTATAATTTTCTGAAGTTTATGAAAAGCTGAAACTTTGAAAATTTGTAGTATATTGTGTATATGTCCGAAAATTCTGAAATTTGAGTATATTGTAAAGCTTGAATTTATGGATTTTTAGAGACAAGAATCATGGAAAAAGACCTATGGATGAATGGGAATTTCTAGAGAGAGAAAGTTTCCTTGAAGCTTTAATGGTAGACACATGGTGTATTTTCATAG
Organism: Hamamelis virginiana; assembly: GCA_017140935.1. Taxonomy (NCBI): domain Eukaryota; kingdom Viridiplantae; phylum Streptophyta; class Magnoliopsida; order Saxifragales; family Hamamelidaceae; genus Hamamelis; species Hamamelis virginiana. The sequence continues at coordinate 1,848 of JAESVK010059648.1, read as the reverse complement.
TTTATTGAAAAATTATGATTTTTACATATGTGGTATAGATTGATTTTATATGAATTTAGAACTTTGAATCACTTCAATTGGATGTGAATTGTGAGAGAAATTGAGAACCGAAGTTGCCGAAAAATCGGAAATTTTATTAATGAGCCTACTTCGGCATCATTTTTAAATATGTTCGGATGGGAGGTGTTATACACCACCATGATATTTTGAAAGCTTGTATCACACAGATTCTATAACATCTTGAATCATCCAAATCGGATGAGTAACGAAGGAGATATAAGTGTGCAAAGTTGGCCAAAAAGATGGAAAATATTGACGTATCATGTACGTGAGTATGCATGTATAATCCTGTGTGGTGAAGGTGCATAGTAGACCATGCAACCTTGATTGCAAATTAGTGCTTGTGAATAGCATTTTGACTTGGAGTTATTTTTAAAAAATCCTATTAAATTAAGTTGATATTAATGGGTACAAAAGTTGCTGTTTGGGAGGCATGAAAGAGCCTAGAAAATTATGGAGCATAGTGAAGGTGCACCATAAGGCTTACCATGTGACCTCATTGTATTTTGACTATTCTAGCATGATTTTTCAATCTAACAAAATTTGATAAATTCTACAAAAATCAAACATGTATCCTAGAATGGATTATTTTGTAGAAAAATATATGTGGATAGAAAATTAACTATCTTCCAAATTGTGAGTCTTTGGAAAATAGTTAAAAATCATGAATAATTGATTTTTATAAAATCAGGATGATTAGTGAAAGATCTTGGAAATACAAGTTATGGAAATTATATTGGCATATATATAAACTGTTAATATATGCATGTGATATTTGTGAAGTTTATAACATGCTGTTATTATTATGAGTAAAATGATGAAGCATGTTAATTGTTATGTCTAAAATACATACTTGTGATATTTGCCATAATTATTGCACATAAAATTGGCATATGGCATGTGGTGATGATGTTATGAGAAAGTGACTGGGCTTAACAGTAAATTCCATACATCTTATAGTAACAATGTGTTTTGAGAAAATAAAACCGTGCACTTGTCATGTGGATATGCGTAAATGGGAGCGCATGTTACGCGTGCAAGCAAAGCGGACAATATTGTTACTTGGAGAAGTACGGGGTGTTACAGTGGCACAGTTACATGTGGTGGCTCAAGTTGAGTGAGCAGAATGATTTATTTGTATATCACTGATATAACAGTTGATATGAGATATATGTTGAGTTAATATACTATGAAATGTATGCACAAATTGACATACATGAATTGTTGATATGAGATGTATGCCATATGTATTGCATATAATAATTGCATCTGGCATGAGACACAGTTACATGTGAGATATATTGCATAGAAAATTATATGCATTTATGATTATTTTTGTAACTGTGGAAACGAGGAGTTGAGATACCACCGATGGACAAAAGATCCTGGAAACAGTTAGTGCACTAATATATCACCCATGCTAAAAACAGTACGTAAATCCTCTTGCCAATGAGTGGCAATCGCGGTGGGTCCTAAAAAGGCGGGGACTGGGTGATATACATCCTAAAAAGGCGGGGATGCTATGGACAAAAGATCCTGAGAATGGTTAGTGCATTAATATATCACCCATGCTAAAAACAGTACGTAAATCCTCTTGTCAATGAGTGACAATCGCGGTAGGTCCTAAAAAGGAGGGGACTGGGTGATATACATCCTAAAAAGGCGGGGATGCTGTTGTGGTTAAGATGGTTGAGTACCCTAAAAAGAGGTAGCCATCTGTTATGTGAATGGTTGATGTTTGGCAGGAAAAGCAGGACAGAGAGATGGTTGAGTACCTTAAAAATGAGG